>ML302321.1:0-50739 GCA_005239505.1 Nicotiana paniculata | reverse complement strand
TTTTTTTTTTTTTTTGTAATTTTAGTTTTCTTATTTTAAAATAAGTTAAAGACTCTAACTTGAAACTACTCTCCAATTTAAATGGACAATTAAAACTACTCTCCAATTTAATTTTCGTTTTTATATTATAAATATATTATTTTTTATTTTATAGATATTTAAATTCAAAAATAATAACCAATAACTAATTATTAACTACTTATGCCATGTGACTTTTTCTTATGATGCTCCTTGGCTTAATGAGAGGGCGTTGTCCTCTCCTTTTAATAATATATAGATATATAGATAGATATAGATATAGATTAGTTTTTTATTTTAAAATAATTTAAAGACTCAAATTTGAAACTACTCTCCAATTTGAATGCCCAAGTTTTTTTAATTTTCTTTTTTATATTATAAAATATTTTATTTATTATTTTATAGATATTGAAATTAAAAAATAATAACCAATAACTAATTATGAACTAAATAAGTAATTATTAATTACTTATGCCATGTGGCTTTTTCTTATGATGCCACTTGGCTTAAGGAGAGGGCTTTATTCTCTCCTTTTAATAATATATAGATGATACACCATTCACGCAAAATCGGTAATAATATGACTTCTTGAAGAATTTTCCCATCCCAAAAACATATAATGGTTTAAGGTGTATTATTTCAATGACTAATTTTCTCGTACAGGTTTACTTTGATTTTATGAGAAGCTTCCGCATGAAGTTCAATGAGTTCTTTGAAAATGGAATCATCTCTGAGATTGAAATTGGACTTGGTCCATGTGGAGAATTACGATACCCTTCTCATCCTGCAAAATTTGGGTGGAAATATCCTGGTATTGGTGAATTTCAGGTGAATTTATCCTCTCAAATGGTTATTGACAATTTTCTATCGTAAATGGTACTTCACCCGATCAACATTGTGAATACTTGTACTCACAGTCCAATATTAAATGTGTTTTGACTTTTTTTTTTTTTTTATAATGGTGGTGTTCGGTTAACTTGTCCACCAAGGCTTAGGTGGGCGGAAAGTAATCACCTAATATATTTTGCCTCCACTAGAATTTGAACCTGAGATCTAATGGTTGTTCCAACGTCAATTCCAATAATTGTTTCTAGTTTGATAGCCCTCTGTCTTGCAATGGAAAGCGCAGAAAGACAACCAATAAAGAAATAAAAACAAGGAGAAAGATAATAGTCATAAGTGACAGTTTAGAGACTCTCAAGTATCACAATAAGGTCAAAGACTTGTTCAATTTATCATGTCTTTGGATAGCTTTTCTTCTTTTCGATTTTGATAAGAAAGAATAAACACACCACTGTTTCCAATATCTGCTCATTTAGAAATATGGGAGAGAATAGAAATAGAAACGTCTCACAAAAAATAGAAACACCTCACTAGTAATTTGACTACTATCCATATAGACTTGCCAAAATACTTGAGCGCTTCCTTGGCTTCTTGCTCCCCTTGAAAGCCCGTAGTGTCAAACAACCTACTTTTCATATCTCCGATTATAATGATAATTCAGCTACAACATACCTAGTGTAACCCAACAAGTGGAGTCTGGATAATGAAAATTCTTAAGGATAATAAATAATCAAAAAATGAAAAACACAGGCTTCTGTATCTTCCGAAAGCATCAAATTCCTTGTTAAAGATGCACCATATATCCGAAGCAATAACAATTTAAGTATCTTAGCCATGGTTTCTCCCGTTGTGCAAACTTTCTTGCCCTTAATGTCATGCTCACTTTGGGTCTTCCCACATTTATAATAATAGTAATAGATTAGCTATCGACTCTTGATATCTAGCGTGACATATTTATTAATCATGTGTGCTTACATCCTTTGCAGTGCTATGATAAGTACTTGTTTAATAGCTTGAAAAAGGCAGCGGAGGCAGCCGGATGCTCATCATGTGGTAAAGTACCTTGGAATGCAGGTTATTACAATTCTAAACCACAAAACACCGAGTTTTTCCGTGATGGTGGAGAATATAATAGCATCTATGGTAGATTTTTCTTGAGGTGGTACACTCAAGTTTTAATTGATCATGGTGATCAAGTACTTCGCTTGGCAAATTTGTCTTTTAAAGGCACTCCTATAGCAGCAAAGGTGGTAAAAGTGTAGAATATATTCCTTTAAATGTTAGACATATTCATGGCATCATAAATTGCTTTTTTAGATTGATTTCGGTTCCTGATGCACTCTGATTGATGAGCAGCTACCAGGAATCTATTGGTGGCGCAACACTAGGATTTGTGCAGCTGAATTAACAGCTGGCTTTTACAGCGTTTACTGTCATGGTGGCTATTCTACAGTTGCGTCAATGTTAAAGAAGCATGAGGCAGCTCTCAATTTCACATGTCTTGAATTGCATACCGTTTATCGGGATATTGCCTTTCCAAATGCATCATTAGTTGACCCTGAAGGCCTAGTATGGGAGGTAAACATTTGAAATTTAACACGCAGAGGATATGTTGTGTTATTTAGTTTTTTCGAGGAATCTTGGTGTTAATGTGCAAGTAATTGTTTGTCGTACACTACACGTAATTGAAAAGTAAAGTTTTAAAGATGTTGTTGGTGTTTAACCATGAAAAATTGGAAAGTAACATTTGTTTGTCTAAAGGCTCGAGGTTGCAAATATGTATTATTGTCTGATGTAAATGAATTTTGCAAAGCTTAAATGATTTTTGCCTATAGGAGAGATTCATGTTGTCAAGCAACTAGGCTGTGAGCCATTTAAACATTTCAAAGAATCAACTTCTCTTACATTTTTCGTCCTTGCTCAGGTAAATGCTGTTTTGTCGATATTGTTTCTATTTTTTAGAGTGTTTTTCCTTTTTTTTTTGTGGGGATGGTGGTGGGGATTGTTTTTGCTGTACAAATTAATCACAAATAGCTCAGAAACTTGATGTTCATCTTCATCAAAGAGATAATTAATCATGCAGTGTATATCCATGTATTGTCTCTGCATCACTGGATATACTTGGTTTTTGTTTAAGGGATTTCCCAAAATTGCAGGTGCTAAATGTTGCATGGGATGCCTACATACCTGTTGCTGGTGAGAATGCACGTCCATGCTACCATAGAGAAGGCTACAACAAGATCTTGGAAAATGCCAAGCCTAGGAATGATCCAGTTGGTCGATACCATTTATCTGCGTTTACCTACCTCAGGCTGAGCCCAACTCTATTGGAGAAACACAATTTCATGGAGTTTGAACGATTTGTACAGAAGATGCATGGTAAATCCTTCTCCGTATCAATTAGAAGCATTGAGGATTTACTGTAATTTTAATATGCAACTACGCAATTACCCATTAAATGTACTTCTCTATGAAGTAGCGAGTTGTCTATGATTGATAGTCGTCTCATTCTTGTTTGTAGGCGTACAATGTAACTATCTGAGTTGGAGTCATTTTTGGAATCTGGAATAAATTCCTGTTGCAGCCCCAGGAATTTGAGTAAGGGTCATTCCATATTTCGAAGTTATGACAACGGCCGAGTTCTTTATCGTAAGACATCGATAATGCGGCCTCAAAATCACTTCCTTTGTAGGATTTATTTATTTTTCCTTTGAAAGATAGGTGTCTTATATTGCACCAGTGATTTTATAAATTCATTTTGCAGTATCATATTAACATGTCTGTTTAGTTTTATTTAACAAAATAAAAATTTAATTAAACTATGTGAAATTTAGAAATTTAATAAATTTAAGATTTTTTGGCGCTTTTAATTATGCATATTTTGTTTTCCAAAAATTCAATTCTAAATATATTATATTACTTTTGTTAATTAACAAAAGAAGGAGTACATGTTTTACGGTAGAATGATGATTGTCTACACTTGTAGGTAAGCCAGTAGATTTAAAAGGATTCCAACCTTAGGCTTGATCGGATATCCTTCGTTCACGAAAACAAACAAAAAAGAAAAAAGAGAAAAAGTAGTATTTCCTTCTGTTTCAATTTATGAGAACTTATTTTCTTTGTAGTCTGTGCCGTAAAAAAATATCTCTTTTCTTATTTCGAAATAATTTATCTTTATGCAATGATTTATTGTCACATAAAATTTATGTGACTCATTTTACATCACAAGTTCAAAAGTATTCTCTCTTTTCAAACTGGGGGAATTTCTTACTTCATAAGCTCATTTCTTAAAAAAAGTCATTAATCTAATTCATTTAAGTTAAAAAAAACAGGGGGGAATCTTTCTAAAATTAGGGCTCTAATTACCCTATTTAACAGTAGAACTAGTATTTCTAAAATTAGGGCAATTCAAGAAAGAAAATTCGAGCTATTGCGACAGAAGTTATTATGAAAAAGGAATTGAAGCCTAAAATCAAGAAACCCCTAAACCTGTAAGTTGTCTTAAGTAATAAGGTGTAAGTATACATAATAATGGTAATTAGGCTCCCATAATCGCGTAGCTAGGTAAAATTCTGAAAATTACTAACAGAACTTATAGGTTGAGAATTGCTTACCATTTGTGCGGTGACTGTTTAAAACAATAAAAGTGTATTATTTAAGTACAACTCGAGTATTCAATTTTTAAAACTAATGAGATTTTAAAATGCGCTGCAATCAACTTCAAGTGTCGTCACTAGTTCACGCGTTGCACGCATATTTGGTATCACTTGCTGAATGGATATATATCAAAAAATAGATTAGAAATAAATATATATCTCATGAAATTATAACTGTGGGATATTTCATGGTATTATCTATACACCTCCTATATGAAATAGCTAATACAATCATTGTAGTATAAAATTTAAACTAACATTAGCTGATACACACAACCAAATATAAAATAACTATCATTCAAAAATTTATAATACTTATTGCGTAAGCCAAACGACCCCTAATTAAGACCTTTCGCGAACAAAGTTAAGAAATGTACTCTATATCCAACGTTATATGCATTCTAGGCATGGCCCAATAGAACTTATTTGAATTAGCTGACTTTTAATTTACTTACAGTTCATAGATTTCAAATGTTGAGAGTTGAGATTCGAAGTTTCGATTCTATTAAAATAACCATTCAATTATTAAGCGACTTTATCGTTGTATTCTTGAGAAAAGGAAAAAAATGGCTTATTAGACAAGTTTACCATTTGATAGAGTGGAATTAATGTTCATCCAATAGTATGAACTTTAAGATATGTAATATGTGGATTTTGGTTATTGGTGTTATTTCACCATATCTAATTCTACTGCATGATAAAATATATGACAGACATTTTGATTGGTGTACTAACCAATTTAATGGTGAGTTTTGTTAAGCAACATCCAAAAAATGAAATTAAACGCACACGCATGGATATAACATCATGCTCCTTTAATTATTAGCTAGATGCAAAGTTCAAAAAAGGGCGTACATGGACCGGGTTGATTCGATTTTTATCAAAATCAAATAAATTATATCGGTTTGGATTAGTTCGATTTCACCGGATTTTTCGAGTTTTCTTTGTTACATGAATATTAATTATTTCAATCTTATTTTCTTGAAGTTATAAATAAAGTTTTGATAAGTGAATATATTGTTGGCCCAAGAAATTGAATAGTTTTGAAGATGGAACTCAGAAATGAACCAGGTCCATCACTGGCAGCCATAAATACGAGCAGAGTCAAAGGCACATGAGGTGCACATGCAAGAGATAAACGAAATCTGGTAAAATAGAGATATCTCCTGATCAAAAAGATTGCAAAAACAATAAGAAGAAGGACCCCTTATTAAGTAAGAACATGATCTGAGATAAGGAAGGATTTGAGAAGTTGAGATTAATTAGAACTCTTCCACCAAGGATGAATTGCATTAGAACTCTAGTTAACTCTTTATATATTAATCTTATATATTTCTGTTTGTTATTACTGTACAGGCACACACAAAAGCAGAAGTTAAGCAAGAATTGAGAGCAAAATTAGCAACGCAATTTTGCAAGCAGTTTGTGTGAAATTTGAGTGTGCGAATCTGAAGCTACTTGAACAAGCTCGAAGAACCAGTTCCAACTCTTGTCTTTTAGTCTAGTTTACTTGTAGTAGGTTGTTTTAACTTTTACCTTTTCAGCTTTATCTAGAAGCGTCTGTAATAAGTACTGCGTGTATCAAGTTATAGCTAACTTGGAGTTTGTCGCAAATAGCTAGAGGCTAGTTTGCTACAAGGGATGAGAGGTAATCCTAGGTTTACAAAAGAGTTCTTGTAAATGCTGTTTGGCTCACCGATTAAGAGTTTTGGTAAAATCCTACTGGGAAGTAGGTCGTGATTTATTCACCTTTTTAGCTAGGTGTTTTCCACATAAAATCTCTGCATTTTTTTATTTTTTGTATTTATTATTTCACAAACAGTAGGAGTTGGAACACATAGAAGAACCTGGTCCTTCTATAACAAGTACATGCAAAAATCGAACACCACACAAATCGCCCCCTCTTGTGTGATATTGACGTATAAAACATCAATTGGTATCAAAGGTGGTTATCCTTGAAGAGGTTAACACCTTAGGGAAGATTAAGATGAGTGCACCACCTGGGAATTGGGAAGGACAATCAACTGCTAGGCCACCACTCTTCAATGGCCAGTACTACTCCTGGTGGAAGAACAAGATGAGTGACCATATAATTGGAGAAGACTATGAGCTATGGGACATTGTTACTGATGGTCCCTTGGCCACCATGAAGAAGAATGCTGAAGGAGTAGTGTGATGACCCAAAGGGTCATATTAGGATTTAAAACTTTATTCCGAGCTCGTTAGCCTTAAAAATATTATTTTTATTTACCTTGATTTGCTTGCGCAGTCCAGGCGTGAATCCGGAAAGCCTTTATGTGAAAATACATGAAATAATAATTTTTGAGTGTTAAAATTTAATTTTGTTGACATTGGTCAACGTTTTAAGTAAACAGACACGGACCCATGTTTCGACGGTCCCGGGAGGTCCGCAGTAAAATATGAGACTTGAGTGTATGCCCGAAATCGATTTCCGAGGTCCCTAGCTCGAGAAATGAAATTTTGATGAAATTTGTTAAACTGAAATTTCAAGGAATTAAAGAAATTGATTAATGTTTGAACTCGTTGGTATCTGGCCCGTATTTTGGTTCCGGAGCCCGGTAGAGGTTTATTATAACATATATGTCTTATCTGTGAAATTTGCTGGAAATCGTAGTTTATTTGACATAATTCGGACGTCCGGTTGAGAAGATAGTAAATTTGAAATGTTCTTGAGGAATTCATGAGTTTTGATGCTAAATCCATAGTTTTAGGTGTTATTTTAGCAATTTGATCGCATGAACAAGTCCGTAGGATGTTTTTAGACTTGTGTGCATGTTTGGTTTGGAGCCTCGAGGGCTCGGGTGAGTTTCAGATATGCCACGTGATGTTTTAAACTTAGGAAAAATCTGTTGTTAAGCTGTATCTGGTGCACAAAAATATTGTGCTTCACGATCGTGAAGCCATTCTCGCGATCGTGAAGTATAAACTTACCTGAGGGGAATTCCTTCTACGCTAACGCGTAACACTGGCCGTGAACGCGAAGCACTGGGGGGATTACCCCTTGCGAACACGACCAGGCTACTGCGAATGCGCTGGGTTAAGGGGACACCGGGGGGGGGGGGGGGAGTCAAGTTCTTCTATGCGAACGCGACCACCTGGTTGCGAATGCGATGGTCAACATGAGCAAATCTTCGCAAACGCGAAGAGTACATCGCGATCGAGTAGACCTTTGGGCCACAATGCCCCGCGAACGCGAAGGAGGCCTGTCCAGCGATTAAAACAAAAGGCACCTTGTTGCTAATGCGATGTTCAACATGAGCAAAGCTTCGCAAACGCGAAGAGTATATCGCGAACGCGTAGGCCTTTGGTCCGTAATACTCCGCGAACGCGACAGGCCCTTCGCGAACGCGAAGAAGGCCTGTCCAGCGATTAAAACAGAATCTAAAAATGAGATTGGGCCATTCTTTCATATTTTCAAAACCAATAAGACTTAGAGGAAATTTTCAAGAGACAAGTTCTACCCCTAAGTGTTGGTAAACGATGCTAAACTATAGTCTCTCAATTACCCATTATTTTTCGTCACTTTTCAAACAGAAATCTAGGGTTTTCATGGTAGGAATTGATTTAGGTAGAATTAGGGAATTTTACATAATTGGAATTTAGACCTTAAATTGAGGTCGGATTTTGAAACTAACTACATATTCGGGGAGTGAACGGGTAAACGGATTTTGGTCCGAACCTCGAGTTTGGACCAAATGGGCCCGGGGTCGGTTTTTAACTTTTTTTGGGAAAACATAGGAAAATCATAATTTTGCATTAAAGTTGATTCCTTTAGCAATAATTAATGATATTAAACTAATTATGATTAGATACGAGTGGGTTGGAGGTGAATTCTAAAGGTAAAGCTATACATGAGCAGTGAGTGATCGGCGAAATTGAGGTAAGTGTTGTGTCTAACCTTATCTTGAGGGAATATGTATTATGTGACTACTGGCTACTTGTTTTGTTTTTAAATACGATGTATAGGTGAGATGACGAGTACATATACGTTATGGTTGAGTTTTAACATGCGAGTGAAAGTTCATTCTTGTTATTCTTGTAGTCTTAAAGCTTGTTATCCACGTTTATTGTTGCTTTTGAAATATTGGAAAGAATTGTATCCGATTCCACCGAGATGGACAATATTGTGAATATTGATTTGAGATTGAGATGTTAAATTGTGAAGGTAATTAAGGTGAAATATCGATCTCTTGTGAAATTCCTCTTTATCTGTTGTTAATATTCTATGACTGGTGAGGAAGAGTGTAAAGCACGAAGTGTGATGCCGTGCATAATTTATTTAAATGGTGAGGAAGAGTGTAAAGCACGAAAGGTGATGCCCTGCATAAGTTATTATTATTGCGAGGAAGAGTGTAAACCACGAAAGGTGATGCCGTGCATTCTTATTTATAATTTGGTGAGGACGAGAGTTAAAGCACGAAGGGTGATGTTGTGCATTCTTATTCATTATATGGTGAGGCTGAGAGTAAAAACACGAAGGGTGATGCCGTGCAAATTTCTTTTCTATTATTATTGCTTAATTTGTTCGGTTATCATTGTTAATTTCTGTCTTTTTGTTTTCTCACTCCTTACGTTGAAATTCCCCACTGCATGTCCCCTTCCCATTATTTGTTATTTTTAAATCCTTTATTTGCTGTTATTTCTATTGGCACGATTATTCTATCCAGGTTTTTATGTGGTGTTGATACCCAAATTTTTCCTATAATATTTTAAATGCATATATACCTTCAAACCTATGCATTACCATCAATTAATATTTTTTCCATAATTTCTATATTTTAAAATTAATTTATCTCAACATTTTATTTATATAAATAATTACAAAATTGTATCACAAATGGCTTTATAATATTTCATGATTTAATTTTTCTATTGGTAGTCATATTAAGTTCAAACTATTTCACAAATGGCCAAATTATACTTTTTGGTTAAAATTGCAATAACTTTGCAATTATGGCCTATGCATATATTATAACATTATTTTTACCAGAAAATGGCTCATTGTATTTTTACAATATCGAATAATTATTTTAAAATATTTCTATGCATGAAAATTATTTTTTATAATTTGTAAACTATTTTATAAATTATTTTTATTTAATTATTTGGGTATTTAACAAATAGCTCCTTTATTTCAGACTTAACCTCTTTAAAACCAGCCCAAGACCCTTTTTGAAATTAGCTAAATCCTCTTAGGCCCAAAGTTGCACCTGCCCGACCCAATTGTCCATTTAATTGTGGCCGTTGATCATTTTGATCAACGGTCCACAAATCCCTTTCCATAATTAAACCTAAACATACCCCCCAACCCTTCTCATTTCCTTCCCTCTCCTCGCCGTCATCACCTCCCTCTTCTCTCAACTCTTTCTCGACCTAACCCTAGTTTTACACGCCGTCACCAGCGAAAACCCTCTCCTATGATGCTTCTATGTCTTCTTCGACCAAACCTGGTCCTCTACACACCATGGATCTTCGATTTCTTGGACCCTTGAGAAGATCTCGAGGAACCCAACTGGTTCTGGTTTGAAACTTTGTTTATCAGCCTGTCTCAGGCCATTTTTTTGTCTGTGAGTAAGAACTTCTTGTTTTATTACGGATTTATGGGTTCTTGACCTATTCTCTCATCTCTATTACTTTTCTGAAAACCTAGCCCGTTACTATCGATCCATCCGAGATCTGTATAGATCTGGGGTGATTCGAGCACTTTTACGTATTTTCCTTTAAAATATCTTGTTTAATTAACTATTCCGATTTCTTATCACTTTTCCTAAGCTAGGGTTCATCCCAAACTGTTTTTAAAGAATTTTCTGAGTTCTCAATGTTTAGGTATTTGTTTCTTCATAGTTTTGACTAATTTTCATACGGGTGTTCAAACCCTAGTCGATTATATGATGTACTGGTTTTCTTCAATTTTTGTTTCGATATTTTTGATACCATTTGTATTACTTTACTCTATCTTTTGAACTTAAACATTTTTTTTCTTGATTAAGTACAATATTTTTGTGGTTTTGCCCTAATTAATCTTGGTTAGGGTTCAAACCTGTTTCTTCCGGCTAAGTTCTATATTTCTATGAGATCTTACTTAGTTTAATTTCTATTTATGGAATTTGAGTAATTCTTTCTTAGAAATCAGTATTTCTTTGAAGATTCTTACTGATTATTCCCTATTATTTTGCCCTGTTAAGTCTGTGTGCACATATCCTGTTGGTTTCCTTATTTGTAATTTTAATTGGTCACACTTGCCTTAATTACTCGCCCGCATGATTTTGTGATTCTTACTGATCCTTTATTTGGTATGATTTGGATTCTTGCCTTACTTAAACTCTCTTGTTGTTAACGTTGATCAATTACCCTTAATTAAGGGGTCTATTCCGGACTCCCTCATGTTGATTGATTCTGTGACCCTATGATTATCCTTAATTGACTAATTTATGATTCTTTTTACCTTTATTTGTTCTACTCCTAAAGTGCTATATATACACTCTTGCTTTACCTCTCAACAAACGGACAATTAGTTCAGAACACACACACACACAAAAAAAAATTCTCTCTTCTCTCTTTGCTACTTGTGCTAACTGCTTGTCTAGCCGGCTGAAAGCCAAGGCTAGACTGTAGAACTCTACTTGCTTTACTTTCTACACTTTGCTTCCTTAACTGGTATGTTCCTATTTCAATTCTGAAACTCACTCTATGTGATCCATGTCTGTTAATCCATGTCTCCTTCTGCACTATCTTAATGGCTTCTGTATTTGATTGCCTTTCTTGTTTACTGCTTTATTCAGCATGCTTAAATTCTGTCCTCTCTTGTTCAAGTGTGCAATCAGCATATCTAGGTCTCACTTGTTTTGTTTGATACTTAGCCAGCATGTTTACTTGAATTCCTGTTCATTTGCCTCAACTAGTATGCTCATGTTAGTATCATAGACTCCTAATGTACTTGATTAACACTAAGTGGCATGACTAATCCTGTGCAATAGACCCCTTTCTTCAGCATGACTATTCCCATACCCTGTCTCCATGTTTTACTGCCTATTACCATTTTAGTTTCAAGCATGAATACCTTGTCAAGTCTCTGAATCAGTAGCTTGTGTTTTCATCAACTCCTGTTTGTTCTGTGAATTTGTTGTTCAATATGCTCTTCCCCTTATCCATGTTTATGTGTTTTTGATGTGAACTCTCTATGTTCCCAACCCCCTGACCCCTATTTGTAAATTTATTTGTTAAGTAATAAATGATTCTGAATCTGGGCACTCTAAGTTCTATGATTATGTGGTTGCTTGTTGATTTTTTTGTGCTCTTCTCAGAAATACTTCCGAATTGTTTTCACTCTTAGCATTTTCTCAAAACTATTTATTTTCCTGAAAACCTTTTCACTCCTAAAAGTTTTATCTCTACAATGTTTTTACTAAGTTCTTTCAAAACTATGTCAAGCACTCTCACTTCTACTCTTAGATTACTTAAGTTCTGCCCCCCCAGTGTGTGTACTACCTCGGGATCCTTGAGATTCCTCCAAACTCTGGCACACTGGGACTGGCCCTTCCACACTGCACATAACCAGTTCTTTGTTTAAGAAATGGTCTTGGTGTGAGCATTTCCCGGGATCCCTGAGGTCCTTAAGGAACTTTGACACACCAGGACACCCTATTGGCTATGAGACTCTTGGCATCCTGAACTGCTTTTGAAGGCCTGGTATTCCCAGGTTCACTTTGGGCCTATTTCAGGCTCCTTATAGCATAGTTTATATTCATTATGCAATTCATTCAATTATGGTCTGTAATAATAACCCTTTGTAAACAGATATTGGGGAAATTAGTAAAAAAGGGAGGGATTCGTATATGATTTTTGTGGGGAAACCGGATAGAAACCATGATTTAGGTTTATATTGAGTTTCTTTGCATTAGAGATCATGCTTTAGGTATATAATGTGTTTATTTGCGTTATAAACCATGCCCTTTAGGCCTATATTATGCACTAGAGATCATGTCATAGGTCTGTTGTGTCATTTGCGTTAGAAACCCTGCCTTAGGATAATTATGTGTATTGGTTTTGCATATTAGAAAATATGTTGTAGACTCATCACTTCCTTTATCACGAAATTCTGCTTCTGCATGATCATGACCACCTTAGAATTCTGTCACCAAGTTATTACTGCTGTCACTCTACCTAATAAAATGACCAATCTCTATGTGCATTAGAAATCCTATTTTAGGAGTGTGTCTGCATTCACTTTAAATCATGTCTATATCGCTTAATCGGTAACTATCCTGTCTATAAAGATGTTTGAAAACAACCCCAACACATAAACATCATGTTGTAGGATAAATATTCATGAAATCAATTTCTTGATGTCCAGTACTTAGACAAGCATGTCTATAGGACTCAATAGAACTCAAGCTGTTTGAACCAATTCCCAGAATTCTAATTGCATTTTTATAGGATATCACGACTAGGCAAGCCTTAGGTAATTAAGGTCTTATAAAAACTGTAAAACTATGCCTTGCTTATTTGTGACTGCCCAGATTCAACATGTATTATAATCAGTAGGTAAACTGATTAAGCTTACGCCACTTCGCTTTAAAATAATGCTGCATATTCTCTGCTTGTCATGCTCACCTAGATATCGTGTTCTAGGACCTTTCTGAAACTCTCTGAAACCTGCTGTTTGAGACGTGCTAATTATCTGCTTATGTGTGGAGATGAACATGAGCCCCCTTAATTGTTTTCCTACTTGACAGTCCTATATGTTTTTTGTTTTCTCTTAGATTTTTGCTCTTTTTAAACACCTTAGGAGAGTCTAGAACTACCTAAAATTAGAGGTCCTAAACACCTCCAGGGCCACAAGGAAGGGGCGCGTAATGCATGCTCAGAGTTCGTTAATCAAAAATCACTTATATAACCGCTAAGGGGAGGGTAATTGGGTAGTAAAAGGATATGATTACCTGCGCTCTAGTATCACGTGTAGCCCCTCTAGTTGAGGAAGGATTACCTACAGATGTGATCCTATAGGCTAACCAAACTAGGATTTCCCTTATCTTATTTACATATGTGTGCTTAGACTGCTTATATGTCAAATCTCCCGTATTTTATTTACATATGTGTGCTTATTTGTTAAATGACCAATTCACAAAGTAAGTTTGGCTGCGACTCACCGTTGTGGACCTCGAGGGGTGCTTAATACCTTCCCCTCGAAGTAATTTCAATCCCTTACCCAATCTCTGGTAACACAAACCGGTTTCATGAGTTACTTGCAATAGGTGCCCTAACGCACCTTAATCCGTTAGGTGACGACTCTTCAACTTCTTGTGACCCTTTCCCAAAAGGAAACGAGTTCCCAAAAAATGTCAAAACCCGGACACTACGAGAAAAAGGGGGCGCGACAACGTGGCGACTCTACTGGGGATTTTAGGATTTTACCATAACAAGTTTGCTTTGTGAATTGATCTAAATGTTTCTTTTCTTTGTTGATACCTGCACCCTTTCCCTTTATGTCAATTTAACTGTTTATTTCCAAGTATTTATCTCCTCAAAACAACACTTGTGCACGGAGATACGAGGTAGATCTACTGACGTCCACAGATTCCTGGAGTCTTCTCCTTATTATCCATTTGCTGTTTTATTTAGTTCAAAACAATCATATATTTTCTTTGAGCCAAATACTTGTAGTTTAGTAGTTCGTGAATTGTTACTCCAAACCCTGGGTCGCTAGATACTAGTATTAGTTTCATAGCATCATTTTATTATTTCATATATTATATTGTCATTATATGTTGGATCATAGAAGGATTTCGTATATGTTTTAATTGTTTTAATTGTTGAACCCTCTAATGTTGGATTTCCTAGCAAGTACAGTCTCCATCATGGTTCCGACGATAGGAAATTTGGGTCGTGACAAGTTGGTATTAGAGCACTACGTTGCTTAGGTCTCACAATTCACGGACAAGATTAATAGAGTCTGAGGGATCGGTACAGAGACGTCTGTACTTATCTCTCAGAGGCTATAAAGTTAGGAACAAGTTCACTTTTATTCAACTCTGTCGTGCGATTCTTGTTATCTTAATACTGATTAAACTCTTCTATTCTTATTCTCTCACAGATGATGAGACCACGTACTTCTTCTTCCGCTGACAAGCAACCAGATCCTTCATCAGCAGCAGCTCCTACAAGGGGCAGAGGCCGAGGCAGGTGCAGGACTCAGCCCAGTTCTCAAGCAGCAGCTCCAGCTGCGGAGCCCTAGATAGTGATTGATGAGGGGGCTCCAGCTCAAACCATTCCGGCGGGACCAACTCAGGTTCCGGAGGGGTTTATTGCTACCCTAGTGCTTTAGGATGCTTTGGTCCGACTAGTGGGCCTTACGGAGAGTGTATCCCGGAGTTACGCATTCCCTGTGGCAAAAGACGTATCTCAGGCTGTAGGAGGGGTCCAGACTCCTGCTACCCACACCGTTGAGCGGATTACTCCTCAGAGCTGCCCTCCGGTGCTTTGTGGAGATTGGGCAGGTTTATCAAGATTTTCCTTGTTCATTTCAGTGGTGACACTTCAGAGGACCCCTAGGAATACCTTGATAATTGTCATGAGGTTGTTCGGAACATGGGTATTTTGGAGACCAATGGGGTCGACTTTGCTGCTTTCCTAGATCACTGGTTCTGCCAAGAAATAGTGGAGGGATTATCTATTGACTAGACCAGCTGGGTCACCTGCTCTTACTTGGGATCAATTTTCACACCTCTTCTTGGAGAAGTTTCTACCTATTACTACTAGAGAGGAGCTCCGCCGTCAGTTTGAGCATCTCTAGTAGGGCAGCATGGCCGTTACGCAGTATGAGACTTGTTTAGTAGATTTGGCACGTCATGCTACTCTTTTGCTTCCCACACAGAGAGAGAGAGAGGGTTAGGAGATTTATTGAAGGTCTTGCTCAACCTATCAGGCTGCAGGTGACTAAGGATACAGGGAGCGAGATATATTTCCAGGATGCGGCCAATGTGGCCCGGCGAGTTGAGGTAGTTCTTGGATTAGGAGGTCAGGGTTCAGATAAGAGACCTCGTCATTCCGGTGGATTCAGCGATGCCTCATTTGGAGGCGGGGTTACTTTCAGCAGAGGCCATTCTTTAAGGCCATTCCATTCAGCACTTTAGACATCCCATGGTGCCCCAGGTGGTCGTGGCTCTTACTTGCCTTATTCTAATCAGCCATCTCCTATCAGTGCACCTTCTCTTTAGAGTTTTCAGGGTGGTTATAAAGGCCGGCAGGGTCAGTTTGCTGGCCAGGAGTTTCAGCAGCCGAAGTCTTGTTATACTTGTGGTGACCCGAGGCACATTGCTAGATATTTCCCTCGCACATCGTGTAGTTCTCAATATAAGGGGTCTCGTGCTATAGTTTCGGCACCAGCTGCCTAGCCAGCCAGGGGTAGGGGTCAGGTAGCCAGAGGTAGGGCCAGATTGTTAGAGGTGGAGGCCAGCCCGCTAAAGGTGGAGGTCCGCCTGGCAGAGGTCGTCCCAGAGACATGGTTCAGGGTGGTAGGACCCAGCCCCGCTTGTATGCATTTCCAGCCAGACCTGAGGAAGAATCCTCCGCTATTGTTATCACATGTACCATTTCAGTTTATAATAGAGATGCTTCAATTTTGTTTGATCCGGGGTCTACTTACTCTTATGTGTCATCTTACTTTGCTTTATATCTGGTTGTGCCCCGTGATTCCTTGAGCGTTCCTATTTATGTGTCCACATCCGTGGGGGTTTCTATTGTTGTAGATTGTGTGTATTGTTCGTATGTGGTCGTTATTAGGGGTCTTGAAACCAATGTAGAACTTTTGCACCTTGATATGGTTGATTTTGATGTCATATTGGGTAAGGATTCACTGTCACCTTATTATTCTATCTTGGACTGTCACGCCAAGACAATGACATTAGCCTTGGCGTGGTTACCTTGATTAGAATGGAGAGGGACTCCTGGTCATTCCTCCAGCAGGGTTAATTCTTATACGAAGGCTCGTCGCATGGTCGAGAAGGGGTGTTTAGCCTATTTGGCTCATGTCCGCAATTCTAATTCTGAAGTATCTTCTATAGATTCAATGCTTGTTGTTCGTGAGTTTCCCGAGGTGTTTCCTGCAGACCTATCGGGGATGCTCCCCGACAGGGATGTTGATTTTTGCATTGATGTGGCTTCAAGCACTCAACCCATTTCTATTCCTCCATACCGGATGGCCCCACCAGAGTTGAAAGATTGAAAGAACAGTTGCAAGATTTTCTTGATATGGGCATCATTAGTCCTAGTGTCTTGCACTGGGGTGCACCAGTTTTGTTCGTGAAGAAGAAGGATGGATCGATGAGAAATTGTATAGATTACCGGAAATTAAAAAAATTCACTATCAAGAATAAAGATCCATTGCCGAGAATTAATGATTTATTTGATCAGCTTCAGGGTGCTAGGGTGTTTTCGAAGATTGATTTGAGATCCGGCTACCTTCAGTTGAAGATTAAGGCATCCAATGTCCCTAAGACAACTTTTCGGATGAGGTATGAGCACTATGAATTTCTGGTGATGCCTTTTTTGCTTCACTAATGCCCCAGCAACGTTTATGGACTTGATGAATCAGGTTTTATAAGCCTTATCTGGATTCCTTCATAATTGAGTTCATTGACGACATTCTAATAAACTACGCTATCGGGAGGAGCTTGAGCTGCACCTTCGGATAGCGCTCCATACTTTGAGGGACAATCAGTTGTATGCCAAATTTTCAAAGTTCGAGTTTTGGTTGGATTCAGTAGCTTTCTTGGGTCACATCGTATCAGCAGAGGGTATTCAGGTAGATCCTAAGAAGGTAGAGGCAGTCAAGAACTGGCCTAGACTCACTTCAGCCACAGAGATCAGGTGCTTCTTGGGTTTGGCAGGTTACTACCATCGGTTTGTGTAGGGTTTCTCATTTATAGTAGCCCCGATGACTAAATTAACTTAGAAAGGTGCCCCATTCAAATGGTCGGACGAGTGTGAGGAGAGCTTTCACAAGCTCAAGACAGCCTTGACTTCAGCACCGGTGTTGGTGTTACCATCGGGTTCAGGATCTTTCACGGTATATTGTGATGCCTTCTGTGTTGGGCTCGGGGCGATATTGATACAGGAGGGTAGGGTAATTGCATATGCGTCTCGGTAGTTGAAGGTTCACGAGAAGAATTATCCTGTCCATGACTTAGAGTTGGCAGCCATTGTTCACGCATTGAAGATGTGGAGGCACTATCTTTATGGTGTGCCGTGTGAGGTTTTCACAGGCGATCGCAATATTCAGTACTTGTTCAAGCAAAAAGATCTCAATTTGAGGCAGGGGAGATGGTTAGAGTTATTGAAAATATACAACGTCACCATATTGTATCATCGGGGAAGGTCAATGTGGTGGCCGATGCATTGAGTAGGAAGGCAGTGAGTATGGGTAGCCTAGAATTCCTTCCAATCGGTGAGAGACCGTTAGCTTCAGATATTCAGACTCTGGCTAATCAGTTTGTGAGGTTACATATTTTGTAGCCCAGCCGTGTTCTAGCTTGTGCAGTCACTCAGTCTTTATTATTTGAGTGTATCAGAGATCGACAATATGATGACTTTCACTTGATGGTCCTAAGGGACACAGTTCGGCACGGTGGTGCCAAGCAGGTTATAGTTGGAGATGATGGTGTTTTGAGGATGCAGGGTAAAGTGTGTGTGCCTAATGTAGATGGGCTTCGTGAGTTGATCCTTGAGGAGGAACACATTTCTAAGTATTCTATTCACCCGAGTTCTGCCAAGATGTACCAGGACATGCGACAACATTATTGGTGGCGAAGGATGAAGAAGGATATAGTTGCTTTTGTGGCTCGGTGCTTGAATTGTCAATAGGTGAAGTATGAGCACTAGAGACCCGGTGGTTTGGTCCAGCCGATAGAGATTCCTAAGTGGAAGTGGGAGCGTATCACTATGGACTTCATTGTTAGACTCCCACAAACTTAGAGGAAGTTCGACGCCATTTGGGTCATTGTGGATAGGCTGACTAAATCAGCATACTTCATTCCGGTGGCAAGTACTTATACTTTGGAGCGCTAGGCAGAGATATATATTTGGGAGATCGTTCTCCTTCACGGTGTTCCCGTGTCTATTATTTCTGATCGAGGTACGTAGTTTACCTCGCATTTATGGAGGGCAGTTCAGAGTGAGTTGGGTACACGGGTTGATTTGAGCACAACATTCCATCCTCAAATAGACGTGCAGTCCGAGTGTACTATTCAGATCTTGGAGGATATGCTCCGTGCCTGTGTTATTGACTTTGGAGGTTCTTGGGATCAGTTCTTGACGTTAGCGGAGTTTTCCTGCAATAACATCTACCAGTCGAGCATTCTGATGGCTCCCAATGAGGCATTATATGGTAGACGATGTAGGTTGCCCGTGGATGGTTTGAGCCGGGAGAGTCTCGATTATTTGGTAGACTTAGTTCAGGAGGCCTTGGACAAGGTCAAGATTATATAGGATCGACTTCATATAGCTCAGTCCAGGCAAAAGAGTTATGCCGACCATAAAGTTTGTGATGAGGCATTATGGTCGGAGAGAGGGTTATACTTCGAGTATTGCCCATGAAGGGTGTTATGAGATTTGGGAAGAAGGGCAAGTTGAGCCCTAGGTATATCGGGTAATTCAAGATCCTACAGAGAGTGGGGGAGGTAGCTTATAGACTTGCGTTGCCTACAAGGTTGTCCTCCGTTCATCCGGTATTCCATGTGTCTATGCATAGGAAATATCATGGTGACCTGTCCTACGTGTTAGATTTCAACTTTGTCAAATTGGACAAGGATTTGACTTATGAGGAGGAGCCGGTAGCCATTCTAGACCAGCAGGTTCATCAGTTGAGGTCAAAGAGTTACCCATCAGTTCGAGTGCATTGGAGAGGTCAGCCTGTTAAGGCAGCTACTTGGGAGTCCGAGTCGGACATGCAGAGTATATATCGCCACTTGTTCGCCGGTTCAGGTACTTTTCTACGTCCGTTTGAGGACGAACGTTTGTTTTAGAGGTGGAGATTGTGATGACCCAAAGGGTCATCTTAGGATTTAAAACTCTATTCCGGGCTTGTTATCCTTAAAACATTATTTTTATTCACCTTGATTTGCGTGCACAGTCCGGGCGTGAGTCTAGAAATCCCGGTACTTGCTTATTAATGTTTGAACTCGTTGGTATCGGGACCCTATTTTGGTTCCGGAGCCCGGTACTTGTTTATTATAACATATATGTCATGTCTGTGAAATTTGGTGGAAATCGAAGTTTATTTGACGTGATTCGGACGTCCGATTGAGAAGATAGTAAATTTTAAATGTTCTTGAGGAATTCATGAGTTTTGATGCTAAATTCGTAGTTTTAGGTGTTATTTTAGAAATTTGATTGCACGAGCAAGTCCGTAGGATGTTTTTAGACTTGTGTGCGTGTTTGGTTTGGAGCCGCGAGGGCTCGGGTGAGTTTCGGATAGGCCACGGGATGTTTTAAACTTAGGAAAAATCTACTGTTAAGCTGTATCTGGGCAGAAATATTGTGCTTCGCGATCGAGAAGTATTAACTTACCTGGGGGGAATTCCTTATACGCGAATGCATAACTCTGGCCGCGAACGCGAAGCACTGGGGGGGATTACCCTTCGCGAACCCGACCAGGCTACTGCGAACGTGATGGGTTAAGGGGACCTGGGGGAGGTGAGTCAAGTTCTTCTACGCGAACGCGACCACCTGGTCGCGAACGCAATGGTCAACATGATCAAAGATTCGCGAACCCGAAGAGTACATCGCGAACGCATAGGCCTTTGGGCCGCAATGCTCCCCAAACGCGACAGGCCCTTCGTGAATGCTAAGAAGGCCTGTCCAGCGATTAAAACAGAATCTAAAAATGGGATTGGGCCATTCTTTCATATTTTCAAAACCAAGAAGGATTAGAGGCGATTATCAAGAGACAAATTCTTCCCCAAAGTGTTGATAAACGATTCTAAACTATTTTCTGTCAATTACCCATCGTTTTTCATGACTTTTCAATAAAAAATCTAGGGTTTTCATGGTAGAAATTGGGGATTTGGGTAGAATTAGGGGATTTTGCATAGTTGAAATTTAGACCTCGAATTGAGGTCGGATTTCGAAACAAACTACATATTCGGGCTCGGGGGTGAACGGGTAAACAGATTTTGGTCCGAACCTCAAGTTTGGACCAAGCGGGCCCGAGGTCGATTTTAAACATTTTTTGGGAAAACTTAGGAAAACCATAATTTTGCATTAAAGTCGATACCTTTAGCTATAATTAGTGATATTAAACTAATTATGATTAGATACGAGTGGGTTGGAGGTTAATTCGAAGGGAAAAGTTGTACTTGAGCAGTGAGTGGCCTGCGAAATCGAGGTAAGTGTTGTGTCTAACCTTAGCTTGGGGGAATAGGTATTGTGTGACTGATTGCTACTTGTTTTGTTGTTAAATATGATGTACATGTGAGGTGACGAGTACCTATACGTTGTGGTCGAGTAATAACTTGCAAGTGAAAGTTCATTCTTGTTATTCTTGTAGTCTTAAAGACTGTTATTCATATTTATTATTGCTTTTGAAATATTGGAAAGAATTGTATCTGATTCTACCGAAATGGAAAACACTGTGAATATTTATTTGAGATTGAGATGTTAAATTGTGAAGGTAATTATGATTAAATACCGATCTCTTGTGAAATTCCTCTTTATCTGTTGTTAATGTTCTGTGACTGGTGAGGAAGAGTGTAAAGTACGAAGGGTGATGCCGTGCATAATTTATATTAATTGTGAGGAAGAGTGTAAATCACAAAGGGTGATTCCGTGCATAAATTATTATTATTTTGAGGGAAGTGTAAAGCACGAAGCGTGATGCTGTGTATAATTTACTATATTGTGAGGTTGAGAGTAAAAACACGAAGGGTGATGCTGTGCATTCTTATTTATAATCTGGTGAGGATGAGAGTATACGCACGAAGGGTGATATCGTGCATTCTTATTCATTATATGGTGAGTCTGAGAGTAAAAGCACGAAGGGTGATGTCGTGCAAATTTCTTTTCTATTTTTATTGCTTAATTTGTTCGGTTATCATTGTAAATTTCTGTCTTTTCATTTTTCCTCACTCCTTACATTGTAATTCCCCATTGCATGTCCCCTTCCCATTATTTGTTATTTTTAAATACTTTATTTGTTTTTATTTCTATTAGCATGATTATTCTGTCCAGGTTTTTATGTGGTGTCCTATCCTAGCCTCGTCACTACTTCGCCGAGGTTAGGCTCGACATTTCCCAGTACATGGGGTCGGTTGTACTGATACTGCACTCTGTACTTCTTGCGGAGATCTAGGTTTAGGTCCGAGCTGAGTTCGAGTTAGAGCCAGCACTTGCGCATGGAGACACGTGGTAGATCTGCTGATGTCCGCAGATTCCTGGAGTCTTCTCCTTATTATTCATTTGTTGTTTTATTTAATTCAAAACAGACATATATTTTCTTTGAGCCAAATACTTGTAGTAAATTATTATTAGTTTGTGAATTGTGACTCCAAACCCTTGGTAGCTAGATATTATTATTAGTTTTGTAGCATCATTTTATTATTTCATATATTATTTTGGAATTATATGTTGGATGATAGAAAGATTTCATATAAATTTTAATTGTCTTAATTGTTGAACCCTCTAATGTTGGCTTGCCTAGCAAGTATAGTGTTTGGCACCATCACGGTCCCGATGGTGGGAAATTCGGGTAGTGATAAGTTGTTATCAGAGCACTAGGTTTCTCTAGTCTCACAATTCACGGACAAGCTTAATAGAGTCTGAGGGATCGGTACAGAGACGTATGTATTTATCTCTCAGAGGCTATAAAGTTAGGAACAAGTTCATTTTTATTCAAATCTGCTGTGCGATTCTTGTTTTCCCAATACTGATTAAATTCTTCTATTCTTATTCTCTTATAGATGGTGAGAACACGTACTTCTTCTTCCGCTAACCAGCAACCGGATCCTCCAGCAGCAACAACTCCTTCAAGGGGCAGGGGCAGAGGCCGAGGCTGTGCTAGAGGCCGAGGCAGGGGCATGACTCAACCTAGTGCTCGTGCAACAACTCCAGATGCGGAGCCCCATATAGAGATTGATGAGGGGGCTCCAGCTCAGACCGTTCGGGCGGGACCAACTCAGGTCCCGGAGGGGTTTATTGCTACCCTAGTGCTTCAGGATGCTTTGGTCTGACTAGTGGGCCTTATGGAGAGTGTAGCCCAGACTGGCGCATTCCCCGTGGCAGCAACCGTATATCAGGCTGGAGGAGGGCCCTAGACTCCTGTTACCCACATCCCTGAGCAGATTGCTCCTCAGATTTAGACCCCAGCAGCCAATCCAGTTAGTTAGTTTAGCCAGTTTCTATATCATCGCTCGTTGATGGGGCAGCTTGTCCTCCGATGCTTTGTGGAGATTGGACAATTTTATCAAGCTTTTCCCTGTTCATTTCAGTGGTGCCACTTCAGAGGACCCCAAGGAATACCTTGTTAGATTTCATGAGGTTCTTCAGAACATAGGTACTTTAGAGACCAATGGGGTCGACTTTGCTGCTTTCCAGATGGCTGGTTCTGCCAAGAAATGGTGGAGGGATTATCTATTGACTAGACCAGCTGGGTCACCTGCTCTTACTTGGGATCGGTTTTCACACCTCTTCTTGGAGAAGTTTCTACCTATTACTACTAGAGAAGAGCGCCGTCGTCAGTTTGAGCGTCTCCATCAGGGCACCATGACTGTTACGCAGTATGAGACCCATTTTGTGGATTTGGCACGTCATGCTACTTTTTTTCTACCCACAGAGAGAGAGGGGGTTAGGAGATTTATTGAGGGTCTTGCTCAGCCTATCAAGCTAAGATGGATAAGGAGATAGGGAGTGAGAGTTTCTAGGATGCGGCCAATGTGGCCCGGCGAGTTGAGGTAGTTCTTGGATTGGGAGGTTAGTGGTTAGAAAAGAGACCTCGCCATTCCGGTGGATTCAGCGGTGCCTCATCTGGAGGCGAGGTTACTTTCAGCAGAGGCCATTCTTCCAGGCCATTCCATTCAGAACTTTAGACATCCCATGGTGCCCCAGGTGGTCGTGACTCTTACTTGCCTTAATTTGATCAGCCAGCTCCTATTAGTGAACCTCCTCTTTAGAGTTTTCAGGGTGGTTATATAGGTCGAAAAGGTCAGTATCCGGCCAGCAGTCTTAGCAGCCGAAGTCTTTTTATACTTGTGGTGACCCGAGGCACATTGCTAGATATTGCCCTTACACATCGGGTAGTTCTCAATATCAGGGTTCTCGTGCTATAGTTCCAGCACCAGCTGCCGCACCAACTACCCAGCCAGCCATGGGTAGGGGTCAGACAGCTAGAGGTAGAGGTCCGCCTGGCAAAGGTATTCCTAGAGACATGGTTTAGGGTGGTGGGGTCCAACCCCGATTGTATGCATTTCCAGCCTGACATGAGGTGGATTCCTCTGCTGCTGTTATCACAGGTACCATTTCAGTTTGCAATAGAGATGCTTCAATTCTGTTTGATCCGGGGTCTACTTACTCTTGTGTGTCATCTTACTTTGCTTCATATCTGGTTGTGCCCCCTGATTCCTTGAGTGTTCCTATTTATGTGTCCACGCCCGTGGGGGATGCTATTGTTGTAGATCATGTGTATCGTTCGTGTGTGGTCGTTATTGAGGGTCTTGAGACCAGTGTAGACCTTTTGCTCCTTGACATGGTTGATTTTGATGTCATATTGGGTATGGATTGGCTGTCACCTTATTACTCTATCTTGGACTATCACACCAAGATAGTGACATTAGCCTTGCTGTGGTTTCCTCAATTAGAGTGGAGAGGGACTCCTGGTCATTCCTCCAGCAGGGTTATTTCTTATACGAAGGCTCGTCGCATGGTCGAGAAGGGGTGTTTAGCCTATTTGGCTCATGTCCCCAATTCTAGTGCTGAAGTATCTTTTATAGATTCGGTGCCTGTTGTTCGTGAGTTTATCGAGGTGTTTCCTATAGACCTGCCGGGGATGCCACCCGATAGGGACATTTATTTTTGTATTGATGTGGCTCCGGGCACTCAGCCCATTTCTATTCCTCCATACCGGATGGCCCCACCAGAGTTGAAAGAATTGAAAGAACAGTTGCAAGATTTGCTTGATAAAGGCTTCATTAGACCTAGTGTCTCACCCTGGGGTGCACCGGTTTTGTTCGTGAAGAAGAAGGATGGATCGATGAGAATGTGTATAGATTACCAGCAGTTGAACAAAGTCACTATCAAGAGTAAGGATCCGTTGCTGAGAATTGATGATTTGTTTGATCAGCTTCAGGGTGCCAGAGTGTTTTCGAAGATTGATTTGAGATCGGGCTACCATTAGTTGAAGATTATGGCATCCAATGTCCCTAAGACAACTTTTCAGATGAGGTATGGGCCTATGAATTTCTGGTGATGTTTTTTGGCTTGACTAATGCCCCAACAACATTTATGGATTTGATAAATCGGGTTTTCAATCCTTATCTGTATTCCTTTGTAATTATGCTCATTGATTACATTCTAATATACTCCCACAATCGGGAGAAGCATGAGCAGCGCCTCCAGATAGCGCTCCAGACTTTGAGGGACAATGTGTTGTATGCCAATTTTTCAAAGTGCGAGTTTTGGTTGGATTCAATAGCTTTGGGTCACATTATATCAGCAGACGGTATTCAGGTAGATCCGAAGAAGGTAGAGACAATCAAGAACTGGCCTTGAACCACTTCAGCCATGGAGATCAGGAGCTTCTTGGGTTTGGAAGGTTACTACAAGTAGGTTCGTGGAGTAGTTCTCATCTATAGCATCCCCGATGACTAAATTGACTCAGAAAGGGGCCCCATTCAAATGGTCGGATGAGTGTGAGGCAAGCTTTCAGAAGCTCAAGACAACCTTGACTTCACCACCGGTGTTGGTGTTGCTATCAGGTTTAGGATCTTTCACGGTATATTGTGATGCCTCCGTGTTGGGCTCGGAGCTATATTGATGCAGGGGAACATGGTGATTGCATATGCGTCTCGACAGTTGAAGGTTCATGAGAAAAATTATCCTTTCCATGACTTAGAGTTGGCAGCCATTGTTCACGCATTGAAGATTTGGAGGCACTATCTTTATGGTGTGCCGTGTGAGGTTTTCACAAACCATCACAGCCTTCAGTACTTGTTCAAGAAAAGGGATCTCAACTTGAGGCAGAGGAGATGGTTAGAGTGATTTAAAGACTACGACATCAACATATTGTATCATCCGGGGAAGGCTAATGTGGTGGCCGATGCATTGAATAGGAAGGCAGTGAGTATGGGCAGCCTAGCATTCAATCCAGTTGGTGTGTCATGACCCAAATTCCCAACCTTAGGGATCGTGATGGTGCCTAACTAGCTAGGCTAGCCAATGGTAGAAATTATTCAATTTATTTCCATCAAAGTCTATTTAATCATAACAGAACAATTCAAAAGTAACTAAATTTATTAGTTCCAATGCATAAATTCACGAATAAATGAATAATTAAGCCGAGCCACGAACTAATTATATAACTATAAGACTACCCCAGGTTCTGGTGTCACAATTCACGAACAACTAAGAATACTACAAATACTGGGCTGAACGAATTAATATATCTGTTTCGAATATAATAAAACAGTGTCTATAAAGCTAGGAGAAGACTCCAGGAATCTATGGACGCCAGCAGATCTACCTCGTGTCTCTGAATGATGATGTCGGCTACTAAGATTTCCTAATTCTAGTCGGTACCCGGATCTACACAAAAGAGTGCAGAGTGTAGTATCCGTACAACCGACCCCATGTATTGAGTAAGTGCCGANTATATATATATATATATATATATATATATATATATATATATATATATATATATATATATATATATATATATATATATATATATATGTAACCAAGAAAGAAAACAATTCTAAACAAAACAAGAATAATAAACTTGTAACAATAAATAAAATAACTCAGTTGCCTTTTCCGGTTCTCAGCTATAACCATATTCTCACATAAATTTTCAAAATTCCAAGTTTTGACTTTTAAAATAAAAGTAAGTGTAAAATACGTAAAATAGTAGAGTAAAACAGTAATTTTTCAAATCTTTACTTTTTATTGGAAAATCAGTAAAGCATAGGTGTCCTCCCTTATTGCTCCTTATTGCCGCGTGCAACCTGCTCCCACATGTCCACCCTTATTACGCCTCCCTATATATCACCCTTATTACACCTGTTACGGCGTGCAATCCGATCCCACCTGTCCACCCTTATCACTCCTTGTTGCGGCGTGCAACCCGCTCCCACCAGACATATCATATCAGTTTATTTATTTATGAAAACTTTCACAATTCAGGCCTAGCCTTTCACAACACTTTTTTCTCAACAATTGTAAACAGAAAACAATATAACTCATAAACTTTATCAAATATCATTTCATAATGAAACCAACCAGAACATATGTAATTATCGTAACACTGTCATCCAACTCAATCTTTATGTATCATATCAATACCAAGGAAACAACCAACACTTCTAACATACTTGACAATAATTTAATGAAACCAAATAGCCATGTAAGCCTCAAGGATCATAAAACACTTATGCCAGGAAGCAAATAATTGGAAACGGGGAAGAGATCATGTTAGACAAATAATTTGGTAGTGCATAGGTACTTGTCACCTCACCTATACACCACACACAAGCAAATTCACATAACAATCAGGTTGGGGATTCCTATTCCCTCAAGTCAAGGTTGAACCAAGCACTTACCTCGGTCTCACAAGCAATTCACTGCTCTAGCACTGCCTTTCCTTTAGAATTTGCTTCTAATCCGCTCGAATCTAATCACAATTGGTTCAATGTCATCAATCATATCCTAAAGGTATCAAATTTATTGAAAAACTATGGCTTTCCTATGTTTTCTTATCAAAATACAAAAATCGACCCCGGACCGCTTGGTCTAAACTCGAGGTTCAGACCAAAACCCGTTTACCCAATCTCTCCCGAGCCAAGATATTAAATTAGTATTGGAATCCTACCTCAATTCGAGGTTTAAATCCCCAAATTTTGAAATTCCTAAGTTCTACCCAATAACCCAATTTTTACCATAAAAACTCTATAATTTTGGTTGTAATCTTGTTAAAAGTTGTTAAGAATTGAAAAGAATTAGTTGGAGTGTGACGACCCAAAGGGTCATCACCTATGTTATTACCCATCCCGTATTTCTGAGGCCTTGAAAACCTCACTTCTATTGGCCTCGATTTGCATGCACAGTCCGGGCGCGTAGCCGGACAGCTTATATATGAGATTCTGTGAAAAATGCTAAGACGTGATATTAAAATGAATAAATTTGACTTCGATCAACATTTTGGGTAAACGGATCCAAACCTGTGATTTGACGATCCCGGAGGGTCCGTGGGAAAATATGGGACTTGGGCGTATGCTCGGAATCGAATTCCGAGGTCCCAAGCCCGAAAAATGAATTTTTGAGTTAAATTGTTTTCTGAAAATATTTAAGGAAATCGAAAATGAAATTTGATTAGGAAATGATGGTATCGGGCCCGTATTTTGGTTCCGGTGCCCGGTACAGGTCTTATATATGATTTAAGCACTTTCTGTGAAGTTTGGTTGAAATCGAATGTCGTTTGATGTGTTTCGGACTTAAAATGGAAAATTTGATGTTTTATGAAATTTGATAGAATTCATGGATTTTGAGGTTTAATTCGATGTATATGATGTTATTTTGGCGATTTGATCGCACGGGTAAGTTCATAGGATGTTTTTGAGGTAGTGTGTATATTTGGTTTGGAGCCCCGAGGGCTCAGGTGAGTTTCGGATAGGCCACATATTGCATTTTAGAATTTGGAAGCTGTTGGTGTGACTGATCTGCATTTGCGAAGCCTGCATCGCAAATGCGAGCTCGCAAATACGAGCTACTCATCGCAAATGCGAGCTACTCATCGCAAATGCGAAGGTTGGTCTGGGCAGGTCTGATCGCAAATGCGACCAAGAGGTTCGCAAATGAGAAGGTTAACCTGAGCAGGTATGATCGCAAATGCGACCAGGAGGTTCGCAAATGCAAAGGTTAACCTGGGCAGGACTGATCGCAAATGCGACCAATATGTTCGCAAATGCGAAGGCTGAGAATGTCTGAAGAGTTCGCAATTGCGAACCCCTGTTCGCAATTCCCATGCCAACCAGTAGCCTGCACTGTACAAAAACCGAGTTTTACTTCACATTTCATATTTTTCTCAAACTCAACACTCTTAGGCGATTTTACCAAAGAACAAGACTCTTCCAAATCAGTTGTAAGTTTTTTTACTCATTTCTTTTCAATCATTAACATCATTTAACATGTTTCCAACTTAAAATTAAAGATTTTCAAGGGTGAAATTGGGTAGAACTTAGGTTTTTTCTAAACTGAGGTTTGAGGGGGTAATTGACCTAAGATTTGTGAGATTTTTATATGGCTAGACTCGTGAGGGTTCGAGGGTTCTGAAAATATAAAATTTACCCAACTCCGATATGCTGGCCTGAGGGGCATTTTTGTCATTTCACCTAATTTCGCTCTGTAACCTTGAATTTGATAGTAAAATTAGTGCATGAGATGTTATTCACGGTATAAAATTTATTTGAATAGATTTGGGCCATTTGGAGTCGGATACTCGTGGCAAACGTGTGGTTTCGGGTTGATTGCTATACTTTGGACCCGAGGTAAGTGTTCGGTCTAACCTTAGCTTGAGGGAATAGGAGTTGAGTCTTGCTTGCTACTTGTTGATTGTAGAGTACGATGTATAGGCATGGTGACGAGTATCTATACATTGTCGTCTAGCATGACCGTGAGTCCTTATTGTGAATATTCTGGTGTTGGGGTAATTTCCATGTTTAATTGATAATTTCTATTTGTTGTGAAGAATATGTGGAGGGAATTGTATCCTGTAAACTCTGTTGGAGCATTGGCTCAATTTGTGCATTGAATAATGAGGAAATATGAGATATTACATTCTTTGGAGCATTGACTCCATTTGTGAATTGAATAATCAGGAAATATGAGATATTACATTCTTTGGAGCATTGGCTCAATTTGTGAATTGAATAATGAGGAAAATATGAGATATTACATTCTTTGGAGCATTGGCTCAATTTGTTAATTGAATAATGAGGAAATATGAGATATTACATTCTTTGGAGCATTGGATCAATTTGTGAATTGAATAATGAGGAAATATGAGATATTACATCCTTTGGAGCATTGGCTCAAGTGATAGAATAAATCATGGAAATGAAAGTGAAAGAAAGAGGAAGAACTACTAAAATATACCCTTGCCGGGTCATTGTTGCTTTTGATATTGTTCCCTTGCCGGGATTTAATTGGTTATATAATTGATTGTCCCTTGCCGGGATTTGATTGTTTAATTAATGTTTCCTTGCCGGGATTTCTATTCTATTCTGTTTACTCCCTTGCCCTTGTTAGTGATTTCTGTTTGGGTAAGGAAGAGTGATAAAGAACGAAGGGTGATGCTGTGCCGTACGATGTACCACTCCGTACCATACTTATTGATTATATAGTGAGGAAAGAGAGTAAAATCACGAAGGGTGATGCCGTGCCATGATTCATATTGATTACATTATACATTTCATAATGAGGACGAGAGTAAAAGCACGAAGGGTGATGCCGTGCAAGTTTGTGATTTCTTGTCCTTATTGATATGCTAGCTTGTTGTTTCTTTTCCTTATTGAGATTAACTTATACGAAACTGTTATCTCCCCACAGCATGTCCCCCTTCCTTAATTCATTATTTCCTCCATATGTTTCTTACCCGTTGTGTATATGTATATTTATTTATTTGAACTGCACAGGTGTTATTTGGTAGTCTGGTTCTAGCCTCGTCACTACTTTGCCGAGGTTAGGCTAGGCACTTACTCACTACATGGGGTCGGTTGTACTGATACTACACGTGCACTTCTTTATGTTGTGCAGATTACACATCCGGACCTGGAGGACATCATTAGTGGGAGTGTATTCTAGCTCATCATAGAGGCTTCAAGGTATACCCGCTGGCGTTCGTGGGCCTTGGCGTCTCTTCCATCCCTTTGTCTTTGATTCTGTCTTGTTTTTCCTTTAGTTTCAGAGGCAGACATGTATTTCCTTTCAGACTTGTATTTAGCACTCTTAGAAAGTTCATGAGTTTGTGACTCCAGGTTTTGGGGAAATTTACGCGTTTTTGTATTATGTTATCCTTATTTAGCTTGAAACGGCATTTTAATTCCGCTGTTAAATAGTGAATCTTTTAGTTTATCCTATTAAATTGGTGTTAATTTGCTAGTTTATTTATATACGTTGGCTTGTCTAGCGGGTTCAACGTTAGACGCCATCACGGCCCGATAGAGGGATTTCGGGGTGTGACAAGTTGGTATCAGAGCCCTAGGTTGCTTATGTCTCACAACTCACAAAAAAACTTGGTAGAGTCTGATGGATCGGTACGGTGACAAGTTGGTATCAGAGCCCTAGGTTAGCATGTGTTAGGCTAGTTTAGACTCCGGAAGGTTTTATAGCTACTCCATGGTTGCAGGATGCACTAGTTCGTTTATTGAGGTTGGACAAGTTACCAAACAAGTTCCACTCCATTTCAGTTGTATATCTTTTGAAGACCCAGATGATCTTCTTGACCGCTTTCGTGAAGTATTTCACACCGTGGGAATAATTGTAAAGCAGCAGGGTTGATTTATATGAGCTATGAAGTTTAATATCATGGATTATCAGGTATTGTGACCTATGACTTCGTTCCACGCTGGGGAAGTCCACTGTCAAGGAATGGATTGCGAGGCCGCGTGCCATATCGGTTTTGGTTTGGAATGTATAAGGTCGGGAATTTTTGCAATAGATAAAGCTGGGAGTTTCGGACGAACTCAAGACAGGTTGATACTTTATGCCGGCTGGTGGTAGAAATTGCCCTAGACTTGGGAGAGTCATACTTCATCAGAGCACTCAGGCTACGTGCCCCATTGTAACTACAACTCAACTACATGACAACCTAGGGAAAAAGGAGTCGGAATGTCGAAAGTGGAGGTTAGATTCCTAGAGGTGGAGACCCAATCTGTTGATATGTTTTCTATGGTATGGATGAGGTCGTTACATTAAATGATTTCACTAAAAGAATAATCTCTAATTATTATAAAGTAATGATTTTATGAACTTAATTCGGTTATGCTTATCTAATAAAATTCTTCTAATATGTTCCTCTTTCGGTTGAGCTTCGTAACTCAAAAATCTACTTATGTAAATACTTGTATTGAGAAATTCTGTGGGGTTAACTGTGTTTACCGTTACGTGTTGAAATTCTGCTTAACGGAAAATATTTAAATGAAGGAAATGGAATGTTTCGAGTGGCACGATATGCATGTTACTTGTGATTCAGAATCGAGGACGAGATCCTCGCATGTTGAAATGATTTGGTATAGTTAGACCGGACCTCGAGCCGCAGTGGAAGTTATGTAAGGATTAGATCCTTGTGATGGAAATTCTTGTGTTTAAATTCTCCCTTGTGAATTAAATTTTGTTTCTTTTTACTATAAGTACTGGTAGGAAGTCATGCTTGTTAAAGACTTATGTATAAAAGTAAGAGTAATAATAATGATATTAATAAATAAATAAATAAATAAACTAATTAACCATCTGTGCGTAATTTGCTAAATTCGTGCTATAATTGTGGAGCCTTAACTTACAAGGTAGGTGCCGCTCCAGGTGGCATTAGATGAGGCACGTTATTTTGGGTAATTACGAGGTCTTCAAGCATCGTATCTACGTATTAGTATTGTGAAGGAATTGGAGGAGCAGTTACATGATTCGTTGGGTAAAGGCTTCATTAGGCCTAGTATTTCTCCTTGGGGTGCTCCAGTGTTGTTTGTGAAGAAAAAGGATGGTTCAATGAGAATGTGCATTGATTACCGACAATTGAACAAGGTTACAATCAAGAATAAGTATCCACTGCCGGGGATTGATGATTTGTTCGATCAGCTTCAGGGCGACAGGGTATTTTTGAAGATAGACTTGATATCTGGTTACTATCAGCTGAGGATTAGGGCGTCTGATGTCCCTAAGACAGCCTTTCGCACTCGTTATAGGCATTATGAGTTCTTTGTGGTGTCATTTGGATTGATAAATACCCCAACTGCTTTTATGGAGCTGATGAACCTAGTGTTCATGCCTTATTTGGACTCGTTCGTGATAGTCTTCATTGACGATATATTGATATACTCCTGCAGTCAAGAGGAGCACGAGCAGCATCTCAGAGTGGTTCTTCAAACTCTGAAGGATAATCACCTTTATGCAAAGTTTTTGAAGTGTGAGTTCTGGTTGAGTTCAGTTGCATTCCTGGGTCATGTCGTGTCAGCTGAGGGTATTCAGGTTGACTCGAAGAAGATCGAGGCAGTCAAGAAATGTCCTAGACCAGCATCAGTTACAGAGATTCGGAGTTTCTTGGGATTAGCAGGCTATTATCGTCGGTTCCTGGAGGGGTTCTCATCTATTGCAGCCCCGATGACTAGGTTGACCCAGAAGGGTGCCCAGTTTAGATGGTCGGATGAGTGTGAGGCGAGCTTTCAGAGGCTCAAGACAGCTCTGACTACGGCGCTGGTATTGGTTTTGCCCACTGGTTCAGGGCCTTATACAGTCTATTGCGATGCTTCCCGTATTGGGCTTGGTGCAGTATTGATGCAGGATGGCAAGGTCATTGCTTATGCTTCGAGATAGTTGAATATTCACGAGAAGAACCATCCAGTGCATGATTTAGAGGTTGTAGCCATCGTCCACGCATTGAAGATTTGGAGGCACTACCTGTATAGCGTGGCGTGTGAGGTGTTCACTGATCATAAGAGTCTTCAGTATTTGTTCAAGAAAAAAAGAGTTGAATTTGAGGCAGAGAAGATGGTTGGAGTTGTTTAAGGATTATGATATTACCATCTTATATCACCCGGGGAAGGCCAATGTGGTGGCCGATGCTTTGAGTAGGAAGTCAGCTAGTATGGGCAGTCTTGCTTTTATTCCGGTCAGTCAGAGGCTGCTTGCTTTGGATGTTCAGACTTTGGCCAATCGATTTGCGAGGTTGGATATTTCTGAGCCTAGTCGAGTGTTGGCTTGTACGGTTGCTCGTTCTTCGTTACGGGAGCATATCCGTGATCGGCAGTTTTATGATCCCCATTTGTGTGTCCTTAGGGACACGGTGCAGCGCGGAGGTGCCAAGCGGGTGACCTTAGATGATGATATCATTTTGAGATTGCAGGGGAGAGTTTGTGTGCCCAATGTTGATGGGATTCGAGAGTTGATTTTAGAGGAGGCCCATAGTTCCCGGTACTCTATTCATCCGGGCGCCGCGAAGATGTATCAGGATTTGCGACAACATTACTGGTGGCATAGAATGAAGAAGGATATTGTGGCATATGTGGCGCGGTGTTTGAATTGTCAACAGGTTAAGTATGAGCATCAAAGGCATGGTGGCTTATTTCAGAGGATTGAGATTCCCGAGTGGAAGTGGGAGAGGATCACTATGGACTTCGTTACCGGACTTCTGTTGACCTGGAAGAGGTTCGATGCAGTTTGGGTCATTGTTGATAGGCTGACCAAGTCAGCGCATTTCATTCCTGTTGCAATCTCCTATTCATCCGAGAGGTTAGCTGAGATCTATATCCGGGAGATTGTTCGCCTTCATGGTGTGCCGGTATCTATCATTTCGGACCGGGGCACGCAGTTTACCTTGCGCTTCTGGGGAGCAGTTCAGCGAGAGTTAGGCACCCAGGTGGAGTTGAGCACAACATTTCATCCTCAGACGGATGGGCAGTCCGAGCAGACTATTCAAATATTGGAGGATATGTTCCGGGCTTGTGTCATTGACTTTGGCGGATCATGGGATCAATTCTTGCCTTTAGCAGAGTTTGCCTAAAACAAAAGCTACCAGTTGAGTATCCAGATGGCTCCTTATGAGGCTTTATATGGTAGGCGGTGTCGATCTTCTGATGGATGGTTCGATCAGGGAGAGGCTCGGTTGTTGGGTACAGATTTGGTTCAGGAGGCCTTGGACAAGGTCAGGATCATTCAGGATAGGCTTCGTACAGCTCAGTCCAGGCAAAAGAGTTATGCAGATCGCAAGGTTTGGGATGTGGCTTTCATGGTGGGTGAGCGAGTATTGCTCTGAGTGTCGCCTATGAAGGGCGTGATGAGATTTGGGAAGAAGGGAAAGCTTAGCCCTCAGTTCATTGGCCCATTTGAGATTCTTGATCGAGTGAGAGAGGTGGCTTATAGACTTGCATTGCCGCCTAGCTTATCAGCCGTGCATCCAGTTTTTCATGTATCCATGCTTCGGAGGTATCACGGCGATCCAGCCCACGTGTTAGATTTCAGTACTGTCCAGTTGGAAAAGGACTTATCTTATGAGGAGGAGCAGGTAGCTATTCTAGACCGGCAGACTCGTCAGTTGAGATCCAAGATTTTCGATTCTGTTCGTGTTCAGTGGAGAGGTCAGCCTCCTGAGGCATCAACCTAGGAGTCCGAGTCCTATATGCGGAGCCGTTACCCTCATTTGTTTCCCGACTTAGGTACTTCCTCCTTCTGTCCGTTCGAGGATAAACGGTTGTTTTAGAGGTGGCGAATGTGACGACCCAAAGGGTCATCACCTATGTTATTACCCATCCCGTATTTTTGAGGCCTTGAAAACCTTATTTGTATTGGCCTCGATTTGCGTGCACAGTCCGGACGCGTAGCCGGATAGCTTATATATGAGATTCTGTGAAAAATGCTAAGACGTGATATTAAAATGAATAAATTGGACTTCAGTCAACATTTTGGGTAAACGGACCCGGACCCATGATTTGACGGTCCCGGAGGTTCCGTAGGAAAATATGGGACTTGGGCGTATGCCCGGAATTGAATTCCGAGGTCCCAAGCCCGAGAAATGAATTTTTGAGTTAAATTGTTTTCTGAAAATATTTAAGGAAATCAAAAATGAAATTGGGTTAGAAAGTGATGGTATCGGGCCCGTATTTTTGTTCCGGTGCCCGGCACAGGTCTTATATATATGGTTCAAACACTTTCTGTGAAGTTTGGTTGAAATCGGATGTCGTTTGATGTGTTTCTGACTTAAAATGGAAAATTTGATGTTTTATGAAATTTGATAGAATTCATGGATTTTGAGGTTTAATTCGATGTATATGATGTTATTTTGGCGATTTGATCGCACGGGTTAGTTCATAGGATGTTTTTGAGGTAGTGTGTATATTTGGTTTGGAGCCCCGAGGGATCAGGTGAGTTTCAGATAGGCCACGGATTGCATTTTTGAATTTGGAAGCTGCTGGTGTGACTGCTCTGCTGGCTTCGCATTTGCGAAGCCTGCATCGCAAATGCGATCTACTCATCGCAAATGCGAAGGTTGGTCTGGGAAGGTCTGATCGCAAATGCGACCAAGAGGTTTGCAAATGCGAAGGTTAACCTGAGCAGGCATGATCGCAAATGCGACTAGGAGGTTCGCAAATGCGAAGGTTAACCTGGGCAGGCCTTATCGCAAATGTGACCAATATGTTCGCAAATGTGAAGGATGGGAATGCCTGAAGGGTTCGCAATTGCGAACCCCTGTTCGCAATTCCCATGCCAACCAGTAGCCTGCATTGTACAAAAACCGAGTTTTACTTCACATTTCATATTTTTCTCAAACTCAACACTCTTAGGCGATTTTTCCAAAGAACAAGACTCTTCCAAATCAGTTGTAAGTGGTTTTTACTCATTTATTTTCAATCATTAACAACATTTAACATGTTTCCAACTTAAAATTAAAGATTTTCATGGGTGAAATTGGGTGAATTGGGTAGAACTTAGGTTTTTTCTAAATTGAGGTTTGTGGGGGTGATTGACCTCCGATTTGTGAGATTTTTATATGGCTAGACTCGTGAGGGTTCGAGGGTTCTGAAAATATAAAATTTACCCGACTCCGATATGCTGGCCTGAGGGGTATTTTGGTCATTTCACCTAATTCCGTGCTGTAACCTTGAATTTGATAGTAGTATTAGTGCATGAGATGTTATTTATGATATGGAATTTATTTGAATAGATTTGGGCCATTTGGAGTCGGATACTCGTGGCAAACGTGTGGTTTCGGGTTGATTGCTATACTTTGGACCCGAGGTAAGTGTTCAGTCTAACCTTAGCTTGAGGGAATATGAGTTGAGTCTTGGTTTCTACTTGTTGATTGTAGAGTACGATGTATAGGCATGGTGACGAGTATCTATACATTATCGTCTAGGATGACCGTGAGTCCTTATATTGTGAATATTCTGGTGTTGGGGTAATTTCCATGTTTAATTGATAATTTCTATTTGTTGTGAAGAATATGTGGAGGGAATTGTATCCTGTAAACTCTGTTGGAGCATTGGCTCAATTTGTGCATTGAATAATGAGGAAATATGAGATATTACATTCTTTGGAGCATTGGCTCAATTTGTTAATTGAATAATGAGGAAATATGAGATATTACATTCTTTGGAGCATTGGCTCAATTTGTGAATTGAATAATGAGGAAAATATGAGATATTACATTCTTTGGAGCATTGGCTCAATTTGTGAATTGAGTAATGAGGAAATAGGAGATATTAAATTCTTCGGAGCATTGGCTCAATTTGTGAATTGAATAATGAGGAAATATGATATATTAAATTCTTTGGAGCATTGGCTCAATTTGTGAATTAAATAATGAGGAAATATGAGATATTACATCCTTTGGAGCATTGGCTCAAGTGATAGAATAAATCACGGAAATGAAAGTGAAAGGAAGAGGAAGAATTACTAAAATATACCCTTGCCGGGTCATTGTTTCTTATGATATTGTTCCCTTGCCGGGATTTAATTGCTTATATAATTGATTGTCCCTTGCCGGGATTTCTATTCTATTCTGTTTACTCCCTTTCCCTTGTTTGTGATTGTTGTTTTGGTAAGGAAGAGTGATAAAGCACGTAGGGTGATGCCGTGCACTGTGAGGAAAGAGTGTAAAGCACGAAGGGTGATGCTGTGCACGTGTCTTGGTGAGAATGAGAGTAAAGCACGAAGGTTGATTCCGTGCATTGTTTGATATTGTCTCCCTTGTTGGGATGTTGAGATTACTGTATTGTTCCCTTGCCGGGATTTGATTGTTTAATTAATGTTCCCTTGCCTGGATTTCTATTCTATTATGTTTACTCCCTTGCCCTTGTTTGTGATTGTTGTTTGGGTAAGGAAGAGTGATAAAGCACGAAGGGTGATGCCGTGCACTGTGAGGAAAAAGTGTAAAGCATGAAGGGTGATTCCGTGCCGTACGATGTATCATTCCGAACCATACTTATTGATTATACAGTGAGGAAAGAGAGTAAAAGCACGAAGGGTGATGACGTGCCATGATTCACATTGATTACATTATACATTTCATAGTGAGGACGAGAGTAAAAGCACGAAGGGTGATGCCATGCAAGTTTGTGATTTCTTGTCCTTATTGATATGCTAGCTTGTTGTTTCTTTTCCTTATTGAGGTTAACTTATACGAAACTGTTATCTCCCCACAACATGTCCCCCTTCCTTAATTCATTGTTTCCTCCATATGTTTGTTACCCGTCGTGCATATGTATATTTATTTATTTGAACTGCACAGGTGTTATTTGGTAGTCTGGTTCTAGCCTCGTCACTAATTCGCCGAGGTTAGGCTATGCACTTACTCAGCACATGGGGTCAGTTGTACTGATACTACACGTGCACTTCTTTATGTTGTGCAGATTACGCATCCAGACCCGGAGGACATCATTAGTGGGAGTGACTTCCAGCTCATCATAGAAGCTTCAAGGTATACCCGCTGGCGTTCGTGGGCCTTGGTGTCTCTTCCATCCCTTTGTCTTCGATTCTGTCTTGTTTTTCCTTTAGTTTCAGAGGCAGACATGTATTTCCTTTCAGACTTGTATTTAGCACTCTTAGACAGTTCGTGAGTTACTGACTCCAGGTTTTGGGGAAATTTACGCGTTGTTGTATTATGTTATCCTTATTTAGCTTGAAAACGCATTTTAATTCCGTTGGTAAATAGTGAATCATTTAGTTTATCCTATTAAATTGGTGTTAATTTTCTAGTTTATTTATATACGTTGGCTTGTCTAGCGCGTTTAACGTTAGACACCATCACGACCGGATGGAGGGATTTGGGGGCGTGACATGGAGATAACTTACCAATGGTTTAGAGAAGTTTGGGTCATTGAAAAATCGCCCATGGAGGTTTAGGGTTTGAGAGAATTGAAAAAGAAGTGAAAAACCCATCAAAAATCCATTTTAACAGGTTGGGGGTCTCGCATTTGCAAACTCTTTGATTTTCGAGGTGTATCACAAATGCAATAAAAATGTCGCATTTACGACAAAGGGCATTTCGCAATTGCGACCCAAAATCTCGCATTTGCGAGATCTGAGGCTGGCCCAGGACTTCGAAAATTTGAGCCCGATCTCGCAAATGCGAGATTAGACGCCTGCAACACCAGATTTTTGTTGTTACAGAATTTTCCTAAGTCTAGACAATTCGTAGCCTACCCGAAACTCACCCGATCCATCGAGGCTCCAAACCAAACATGCACGCAAGTCTAAAAATATCATACGGACTTTCTCGTGCAATCAAATCATCAAAATAACATCAAAATCTACAGATTTAACCTCAAAACTCAAGATTTCCTCAAGAACACTCAAATTTCTAACTTTTCAACCGGATGTCTGAATTACATCAAATCAACTCTGATTCTCATAAAATTTCACAGATGGGACTTAAATATCATAACAAACTTGTTTCAGGCTCTGGAACCAAAATACGGGCCCGATATAATCAATTTCACATATTATTTCATTTCTTTATTTCTTGAATTAACCAGCAGAATAATTTTCTTTAAAAATTATTTTCTAAGGCTAGGGATCTCGAAATTTAATTCCGGGTATATGCCCAAGTCCCATATTTTACTACGGACCTCCCGAGATCGTCGGAACACAGATCCGGGTCCGTTTACCAAAACTGTTGACCAAAGTCAACTAAAACCAAATATTAACTCTAGAAATTACTATTTCTCATATTTTCACATAAAAGCTTTCCGGTTTCACGCTCGGATTGCACACGCAAATCGAGGTAATTAAAATTAGTCTTTTTATGGCTAATAAGCCTAGAATTAGGTCTAAATTCATAAAATGACCCCTTGGGTCATCACACGATGAGAGGCCGTTAGCTTCAGATGTTCAGACTCTGGATAATCAGTTTGTGAGGTTAGATTTTTTTCAGATCCCAACGGTATTCTAACTTTTACAGTTGCTCGGTCTTCTTTATTTGAGCGTATCAGAGATCGGAAGTATGATGACCCTCACTTGATGGTCCTAAGGGACACAGTTCGACACGGTAGTGCCAAACAGGTTACAGTTGGAGATGACGGTGGTTTGAGGATGCAGGGTAGAGTGTGTGTGCCTAATGTAGATGGGCTTTATGAGTTGATCCATGAGGAGGCACGCAGTTCTAAGTATTCTATTCACCCGGGTGCTGCCAAGATGTACCAGGACTTGCGACATCATTATTAGTAGCGAAGGATGAAGAAGGATACTGTCGCTTATGTGGCTCGGTGCTTGAATTGTCAACAGGTGAAGTATGAGCACCGGGTATGAGCACCAGAGACCTGGTGGTTTGCTCCAGCAGAAAGAGATTCCTGAGTGGAAGTGGGAGTGTATCACTATGGACTTCGTTGTTGGACTCCCACAGATTCAAAGGAAGTTCGACGCCATTTGGGTTGTGTATTGGCTGACTAAATTTGCACACTTCATTCTGGTGGTAAGTACTTATACCTCGGAGCGGTTGGCAGAGATCTGTATTCAATAGATCATTCGCCTTCACGGGGTGTCCGTGTCTATTAATTCTGATCTAGGTACGCATTTTACCTCACATTTTTGGGAGGGAAGTTCAGCGCGAGTTGGGTACACGGGTTGCGTTGAGCACATCAATCCATCCTCAAACGGACGGGTAGTCCGAGCGTACTATTCCAATCTTGTAAGATATGCCCCGAGCCTGTGTTATTGACTTTGGAGGTTATTGGGATCAGTTCTTGCCATTAGCAGAGTTTGCCTACAATAACAGCTACCAATTGAGCATTCAGATGGCTCCCTATGAGGCATTATATGGTAGGCGGTGCAGGTCTCCAGTTGGATAGTCGGGAGATGCTCAATTATTTGGTATAGACTTAGTCAGGAGGCCTTGGAAAAGGTCAAGATTATATAGGATCGACTTCGTACAACTAAGTCCACGCAAAAGAGTTATGCCAATCGTAAAGTTCGTGATGTAGCATTCATGTTTGGAGAGAGGGTATTACTTCGGGTATTGCCCATGAAGGGTGTTATGAGATTTGGGAATAAGGGCAAGTTGAACCCTAGGTATATCAGGCCATTCAAGATCCTAGAGAGACTGTGGGAGGTAGCTTATAGACTTGCGTTGCCTCCAGGGTTATCCTCAATTTATCCAGTATTCCATGTGTCTATGCTCCAAAAATATCATGGTGACCCGTCCCACGTGTTAGATTTCAGCTCTGTCCAATTGGACAAGGATTTGACTTATGAGGAGGAGCCGACAACCATTTTAGACCGGCAGGTTCGTTAGTTGAGGTTAAAGAGTTACCCATCAGTTCGAGTGCAGTGGAGAGGTCAGCCTGTTGAGGCAGCTACTTGGGAGTCCGAGTCGGACATGCGAAGTAGATATCCCAACTTGTTTACCAGTTCAGGTACTTTTCTATGTCCGTTCGAGGACGAACGTTTATTTTAGTGGTGGAAAGGGTCATCTTAGGATTTAAAACTCTATTCCAGGCTCATTAGCCTTAAAAACATAATTTTTATTCACCTCAATTTGCGTGCGACGTCCGGGCATGAATCCGAAAAGCCTTTATGTGAAAATACATGAAATAATAGTTTTTAAGTGTTAAAATTAAATCTTTGTTGACATTGGTCAATATTTTGAGTTTGAGTAAACAGACCCAGACCCGTGTTCATGGTCCCGGGAGGTCTGTAGAAAAATATAGGACTTGGGCATATGCCTGGAATCGAATTCCGAGGTCCCTAGCTCTAGAAATGAATTTTTGATGAAAATTGTTAAACTGAAATTTAAAGGAATTAAAGAAATTGATTAATTTTGAACTCGTTGGTATCGGGCCCGTATTTTGGTTCCGGAGCCCGGTACAAGTTTATTATAACATATGTGTCATGTATATGAAATTTGGTGGAAATCGGAGTTTATTTGACGTGATTCGGACGTCCGGTTGAGAAGATAGTAAATTTGAAATGTTCTTGAGGAATTCATGAGTTTTGATGCTAAATCCGTAGTTTTAGGTTTTATGTACACGATTTGATCGCACGAGCAAGTCTGTAGGATGTTTATAGACTTGTGTGCATGTTTGGTTTGGAGCCCCGAGGGTTTGGGTGAGTTTCGGATAGGCCACAAGATGTTTTAAACTTAGGAAAAATCTGTTGTTAAGCTGTATCTGTTGCACAGAAATATTGTGCTTCGCGATCGCCGCACGGGCCGCGAACACGAAGCACGGGGGGAATTACCCTTCACGAACGCGACTAGGCTACTGCGAACGTGATGAGTTAAGGGGACCTGAGGGAGGTGAGTCAAGTTCTTCTACGCGAACGCAACCACCTTGTCGCGAACGTGATGGTCAACATGAGCAAAGCTTCATGAACACGAAGAGTACATCGTGAACGCGTAGGCGTTTGGGCCGCAATGCTCCGCGGATGCGACAGGCCCTTCGCGAACGCAAAGAAGGTTGTACAGTGATTAAAACAGAATCTAAAAATGGGATTAGGCCATTATTTCATATTTTCAAAACCAAGAAGGCTTATAGGCGATTTTCAAGAGACAAGTTCTTCCCCAAAGTGTTGGTAAACGATTCTAAACTATTTTGTCTCAATTACCCATTGTTTTTCATCACTTTTCAATAAAAAGTCTAGGGTTTGCATGGTAGAAATTGGGGATTTGGGTAGAATTAGTGAATTCTGCATAATTGGAATTTAGACCTCGAATCGAGGTCAGATTTCGAAAATAACTACATATTCGGGCTCGGGGGTGAAAGGGTAAACAAATTTTGGTCCGATCCTCGAGTTTGGACCAAATGGGCCCGGGGTCGATTTTTAACTTTTTTTGGGAAACTTAGGAAAACCATAATTTTGCACTAAAGTCGATTCCCTTAGAAATAATTAATAATATTAAAATAATTATGATTAGATACGAGTGGGTTGGAGGTGAATTCTAAAGGAAAAGTTGTACTTGAGTAGTGAGTGGCCTGCGGAATCGAGGTAAATGTTGTGTCTAACCTTAATTTGAGGGAATAGGTATTGTGTGACTACTTTCTACTTGTTTTGTTGTTAACTACGATGTATAGGTGAGGCGACGAGTACCTATACGTTGTGGTCGAGTAATAACATGCGAGTGAAAGTTCATTCTTCTTATTCTTGTAGTCTTAAAGCATGTTATCCACGTTTATTGTTGCTTTTAAAATATTGAAAAGAATTGTATCCGATTCCACTGAGATGGACAACATTGTGAATATTGATTTGATATTGAGATGTTAAATTGTGGAGGTAATTATGATGAAATACCGATCTCTTGTGAAATTACTTTTTATATGTTGTTAATGTTCTGTGACTGGTCAGAAAGAGCGTAAAGCACGAAGGTTGATGCCATGCATAATTTATTTAAATGGTGAGGAAGAGTGTAAAGCACGACGGGTGATGCTGTGCAGAAATTATTATTATTGCGAGGAAGAGTGTAAAGTACAAAGGGTGATGCCGTGTATAATTTACTATATTGTGAGGTTGAGATTAAGGGCAAGAAGGGTGATGCCGTGCATTCTTATTTATAATCTGGTGAGAACGAGAGTAAAAGCACGAAGGGTGATGCCGTGGATTCTCATTCATTATATGGTGAGGCTGAGAGTAAAAGCATGAAGGGTGATGCCGTGCAAATTTCCTTTCTATTTTTATTGCTTAATTTGTTCGGTTATCATTGTTTATTTATGTCTTTTCGTTTTCTGACTCCTTACGTTGTAATTCGCCACTGCATGTCCCCTTTCCATTATTTGTTATTTTAAATCCTTTATTTGCTCTTATTTCTATTAGCATGATTATTATGTCCATGTTTTTATGTGGTGTCCTTTCCTAGCCTCGTCACTACTTTGCCGAGGTTAGGCTCGACACCTACCAGTACTTGGGTTCGATTGTTCTGATACTGCATTCTGCAATTCTTGTGCAGATCTAGGTTTAGGTCCGAGATGAGTTTGAGTTAGAGCCAGCACTTGCGCATGGAGACACGAGGTAGATATGTTGACGTCCGTAGATTCCTGGAGTCTTCTCCGTATTATTCATTTGCTGTTTTATTTTGTTCAAAAGAGTCATGTATTTTCTTTGAGCCAAATACTTGTGGTAAATTCTTAGTAGTTCATGAATTGTGACTCCAAACCCTGGGTAGCTAGATAATAGTATTAGTTTTGTAGCATCGTTTTATTATTTTGGAATTATATGTTGGATGATAGAAAGACTTTGTATATGTTTTATTTTTTGAACCCTCTAATGTTGGCTTGCCTAGCAAGTACAGTGTTAGGCGCCATCACGGTCCCGACGGTGGGAAATTTGGGTCGTGACAAGTAGATGTGCCAAAGATAAGAGCTGACTGCTCTACTAAGGATCTGTTAAAGTGGGAAAAGAATGCCAAGGAAAATAAGTGGCTTGTGTGTGGACTTGGTCCAGACGAGTACATCAGAATTCAAAGCTGTACTACTGCTAATGAGATTTGGGATACTTTGCAAGTGGATCATGAAGGAACTGCTCAAGTGAAGAGATCCCGAGGTACTCTACTATATTCTCAGTATGAGAATTTCTCTATGAAGGAAGGAGAGTCTATTCAAGAGATGTATACAAGGTTGACTACACTGACTAACGAACTAAGATCTCTTGGAAGGACTCTTCTTGAAGAAGACAAAGTTGAGAAGATTCTGACAAGAGTTTTGTCAGTTTCTTGGGAAAGCAAGATCACTACAATTCAGGAATCTAAGAACATTGCAACTCTTAAACATGATGAGCTGATTGGAAATCTCACTTCCTATAAACTTAGAAAGCAGACCATGAAGATGGATATGCCCAAGAAGGAGCTCAGAATCAATGAAGGATCTGATCTGGAGGAAGATGAAATCGCTGTGATTACCAAGGATTTAAAGAAATACCTTATGAGAGGAAAAGGTTCCTCAAGAGGTGGAAATTATATTAAGACAAGGGAACCTGAAAAAAAGAATAATACGGGCTGCTACAAGTGTAGGAAAACTGATCATCACATCAAGAACTACCCTCAACGGGAAATTGAATAGAAGAAGGAAACATCTGAATGAAGGAACCAGAAGAAGGAACATGTTCATCCCAAGAAGAACAAAGGATCAACAAAGGCTATGGTTGCTGCTTGGGGAGAAAGTTCATATGAGGAATCAGAGTGATGAAGATGGAGATGAACAAGCACTTATGGAAATTGGTGAATCAGATGAGGAATCTCATGAGGAATCCGAGGTAAGTATAATTCATCTCAAAGACAAGATTAAGTTTTTGTCTAAAGAAAAACTCAGAAACAATTAGGAAAGCAACTTGCATCAAATATGTCTGATCATGTCTCTAAATTTGAAAATTCTAAATTTGCTGAATTTTGTTATGAGCATGGCATAGATCAGAATTTTTCTGCTCCTAGAACTCCACAACAAAATGGAGTGATTGAAAGAAACAATAGGACACTTGAAGATATGTCTAGTACTATGCTTCTTTCTAGCAAACTACCCCATAACTTCTAGGAAAAAGTCTATGCTTCTTTCTAGAAAACTACCCCATAGCTTCTGGGCAAAATCCACTAACACTGCATGCTATATCATAAATAGGTGCATGACTAGACCTCTTGTAGAGAAGACTCCCTATGAGTTACTTAAAGGGATAAATCCAAATATATCCCACCTTAGGGATTTTGGTTGCAAGATGGTAAAGACTCCCTAGGTACGTTTGATCCCAGAAGTGATGAGGGAGTATTCTTGGGATATTCATCACATAGTAAAGCTTATAAAGTTTCTAACAAAAGAACTATGTGTGTAGAAGAAAGTGTAAATGTGGTTTTTGATGAGGCTAACATTCTTTCTGAGAGATAGGAACAAGATGATGAAGAAATTGGGCTAGTCAGAAACTCAAATGAAACCACAACCCATACTGGAGAAACACTGGAAGAAGGAACATGTTATGGAACAGGTTCATCCATCCCGGGCAACATAACAGGGGGAACATGACAAAATAATTCTCAAACTTCGTTGGAACCTGTGCCTGAACTTGTTCCACATTAACAAAGCATTGAAGGAACATCAAGGAGTAACCAATTGGTTGTGAAACCTTACAGATATCAAAGTTCTCACCCTATTGAGAACATTATAACTGATCCAACCTCTGGAATCAAAACCAGATCTTCTTTAAAGAATCTTTATGCTTTTGATGCTTTATTATCTCTTATTGAACCTAAAGATATTGCTGAGGCTTTGCAAGATGCAGACTAGGTAAATGCAATGCAAGATGAACTCAACCAATTTTAAAGGAGTCAAGTTTGGCATCTGGTACTAAGACCCTTGGATAGATTAGTCATTGGAACTAAGTGGTCTTCATAAATAAACTTGACAAAGATGGAACAATTACTAGGAACAAGGCAAGATTGGTGGTTCAAGGATATAGTCAGGAGGAAGGCATAGACTATGATGAAGCTTTTGCTCTAGTGGAAAGACTGGAAGCAATAAGACTCCTCATAGCCTTTGCTACTTACATGGAATTCACCCTTCACCAGATGGATGTCAAGAGTGCCTTCCTAAATGGCTATCTAAAGGAAGAAGTGTTTGTCAAGCAACCTTCGGGGTTTGAGAACAAGGAGAATCTGCTCATGTGTAAAAGCTCGAAAAGGCACTGTATGGACTCAAGCAAGCTCTTAGAGCATGGTATGAAAGATTACCAAAATTCTTTATTGAGAATGACTACAAGAGAGGTAAAATTGATAATACTTTATTACTGAAAGAAAAAGGTAAAGATCTCTTGGTAGTTCGGATATATGTAGATGACATAATCTTTGGAGAAACTACTGATAAACTAAGTAAAGAATTTGCTAACACTATGGGGAATGAATTTGAAAATGAGTATGATGGGTGAGCTTAATTTCTTTTTAGGATTACAAATTAAACAAAATTCAAATGGAACTATGATGCATCAACAAAAGTATGTAAAGGAGTTTCTTAAAAGGTTTAAAATGGAAGATTCCAAAGAAATTTACACTCCTATTGCAACAACCACAAAATTGGATATTGATGAACCTGGTTCATCCGTTGATCAAAAGTTGTATAGGGAAATGATTTGTTAATTGTTGTATCTAACTGCTAGTAGGCCTGACATTGTTTCAGTGTAGGACTTTTTGCAAGATTTCAGGCTAATCCAAATAAATCCCACTTAACTGTTGTAAAGAGAATTTTGAGATACCTAAAAGCACTACTGATCTCTGTGTTTGGTATCCAAAAGGTAGTAACTTTAATCTTGTGGGATATGCTGATGCTGATTATGCAGGCTTTCTAGTGGATAGAAAGAGCACCTCAGGTATGTCACACTTTCTTGGTTCATGCCTTGTGCCTTGTGCCACTAAAAAGCAGAATTATGTGGCTCTATCTACAACTGAGGCTGAGTATGTTGGTGCAACCTCATGTTGTGCTCAACTATTGTGGATTAAACATCAATTGATGGATTTTGCAATCGATGTTGGATGCATCTCTATATTTTGTGATAACACTAGTGCTATCAGTATGACAATGAACCCCGTTCATCATAAAAGAACAAAGAACATAGATGTTAGACATCATTTTTAAGGGACAATTATGAGAAGGGGCTGATCACCATAGAGTTTTGTGCTACTGATAAGTAGATTGCTGACATATTTACAAAAACACTAAGTAGAGAACATTTTGAAAGGAATAGGTTAGAGTTAGGGATGATTAAGATCACCTAATTGAACCAGTTCAGAGTGTACATGAAACAATAATGAAAAAAAAATATTTTGGCTAGAAAATCTGAAAACTTGTGTAAATAATCAGATTAATTGTTACTCAGTCTCATGCTGTAAATAGTATACTCTTTTGCCATGTTTTGATATGACTCACTAGTTACTAATGAAATTTTCTCTATTGTTGAAAATTGAGACTTGATCAAGAGGATTCTTAAGTGATGAACCTGGTTCATTAGTGCTGGTTCATCTAAAAGGTGAGGTATGTGTTCTACTCTCTACACATTTTCAAATATTAATATTTAAATCATGAGTATAACTCTACCCAAACTCAAATTATTTTCAAAGCCTATCCTGTAACGATTTGAACTAGTTCCGTCCAAACTAAAGGATCCCCACCGTATTAAAACACCTAGATCCTAGGGAAGTAGTAACCATCATTCCAAACTGATCAAATGCAGAAGTGATTAGACTTCTAATTGACCCAAAAATCTACCGTTGTGTATTAATTACACTTCCCCTTTAAATTCCCCATCATCACCTCTGAAAATCCCTCATCAATACTGAAACCGTCGAAACCCTTCCATCTCTCTTTGCCTTCAACTTCAATCCAGATTCTTTCTTCCGTCTTCAACCAAAATAAAAATATCTAACCCCTGGAACAATCCTGGTACTCCACCACCCCCTACTCCATCCTCGTCTTCCATAACCCTTCAATATTGTTCTACCTCTCCACAACAAAGTTATACCACTCCTCAACCTAGCTCTACCACTCCTCAACCCAGTCCTATCCCCGAACCCAGAAAAAGGAGAGTTAAGATGCTCGCTAGAAAAACAGTGGGCAGCGTTTCTTTAGTGAGAAAATTAAATTCCAAACTTCAATCAAGTCAGGCTCAAGAATCACAAAATTCGAGCGAGTCCATTAAATCAGCAATAGAGGGGTAATCAATAGAGAGGGAAACAAGGCAAGAATATGAAAAAATGGCTATTTGTGGTGCTGAGCAAGAAAAAGTAGAAGAAGGCGTCAAGAAGACAGGGGGAAGTGAATCAGGGGAAGCCGTTGAAGGTTGGTAAATCTAGGAAAGCATACAGATGAACCTGGTTCATCTACTGAGGAAAACCTGGCGGATCTGCTAAAAAAGTTAGGTGATAGCTACAATCCAAAGAAGAAAAGAACTTCTAAAGCTCAAGCTTCTGGGACAGCAAGAGCAAATAAGAAAAGGAAGGCTACTCCTTCTTAGAGTTTTGATATTCCTCTTCCAAGAGGAAGAACTACTAGGAGCAAGCTAAACCAAAGTGAGGAGGAGCTGCAGAGAGATTTAGAGGAGAGTAAGAAGAAGAAGCTGGAGAAAGGAAAAGAAAAGGTGGTTGAACATGTGGAGGCTGTTGAAGTAGATGAGATAGACCTGGTCCATCAAAGTGAAAAGGTGGCAGAGGTAGAGGTTCAGACCCCTAAGCCCAAGAAAGCCAAGACTTCCTCAAACAAGGCTTCATCTGTGTCTAAATCTGATGAACCCTCGACCTTGGCCAAGCGAACTAGGTCTGCAATGAAACCCAAGAAAGTGATATTTGCTGAAAAAGATGATTGGAGTGATGAAGAGGCGGCTGAGTCTGATGGTGAGAAGGATAAGTTGACTAAGTTTGGAAAACGTACAATTCTGAAGGGAAGGTTGTTGAAAGACTTGGAAGAAGAAGGAATGATCTTGTTACTGGAGAAACTTGAGAGGCAGGGCTGGAAGGATATGGTCCTTTAGTTAGATGGGAGACTGGATAGAAATGAAATAGTGGAATTCATGGCAAACGCTGAGATCAAGGATGGCAGTGTCACTAGTCTGGTAAAGGGGGTGCAAATTTCTTTCGATGCCAAAGAATTGGGTGAAATCATTGGCATTCTGTCTGAAGGCTATGATGACTACACTAGGCAGAAATTGTTTAGTCTAGATGCTCTTCCGACTGCCCTAGTGATCACAAGTTCTACGACAATGAGGAAGAGGTTGAGCCCCAGGCAGTCTATAAGAGTGAGAAGCCCCCACACAAGGTGATATTTGAGTTTATCAACAACTGTATGTTTCCACGACAAGAAAGGAGGCACATTACTAATTACATGGATTTGGTTTTGATGGAGTGCCTGGACAGTGGGAGGCAGATAAACTGGCCTTGTTCCTAATTCGGTTTTTGGAAAGAGTTGTCAATGGCTCCAAAGACCACGCCATTCCATATGGATTCATTCTCACTTCTGTACTTGCTCATTACAAGGTGCCATTGAAGAAGGTAGAGATGGCCACAAGCAAGGACAACTTTGGAATAAATACTCTTCGGGCTTGTGATTATGAGATAAATTTCATCCCCAATGAACCTGGTTCATCGAAGAGGACACATGTTAATAGCAAAGTCAGAGCTCTAGTGCATGAGAGTGGGGCGAAGGATGCTGAAATAGCAAGGCTGAAGAACCGTTTGGCACAGGTTGAATGTGAGAGGGATGCTGTCAGAGATGAGCTTACCAAGAAAAGGGAGAAGAATGAGGGAATTCTTCGATATATGCTAACTCTTCTCCATGCCAAAACCCAAGCCTCTAGCCCTTCCAAGCCTTAGTTGCCTAGCCTGCCTAGAACATCAGTGACCCAGACTCGGGACATTTTCTTGTTTTTGCTCATGTTTTTATTTGTTTTTATTTCATTTTGTGGATTGTGGAAGAACTATACTTTCTATCAATGAAATATGCTGCTTTTGCTCTTATTCAGTGTTTCTATTTCTTTGATAGTTTTAATTATTAGTTAATTACTGATGATTAATCCATGATTGCACTTGCAGTTGCCCAAGTGGCCATGAGTAATTCTTAAACGTCTGGGATTCACATAATTTTTGCAACTTTTCGATGATGCCAAAAGAGTGAAGAATGTTCTGGTCTGAACATGTGATATTTATAACCTAATGAACCTGGTTCTTTTGTGATAAATTCTTAATACTCTAATATGTGTCAATGTTGGATTAAGCTGGATACATGCCTAAGTGATGCGTGGCTAGAATTCATGATTTTAAGCATTATATACCTTGCATTTTATGTGCTTT
>ML302315.1:0-31554 GCA_005239505.1 Nicotiana paniculata | reverse complement strand
CACAGCTAATTGATGGCCATTCATTTAACTACAACAAGAACGTAGTTGAACAAATAGAGATTAATCTACCAATCAGAACTATATTAATAACACAATGAGTTTATCCTCCAACGGGTTCTACCAAAACCCTATATTAAAGAAGTTAGCTAAACAAGTTCATAAGAATAAAATCTAAAATAACTTGCATAATTAAACTACAAAGTAATGAAGAAAATCTGTACAAATCGATGTTTTCCTTCTCTTCAATGGCTTCCTCTCCAATTCACCTACACATAAAATAAACTTTATTAAGCACATAAAAAGTGTATTTTTATCATTAATGCGCATAAACTGTAAGGCATATAACATGTTAAACTATGAATTCTAGCCTCGCATCACGATATGATATAATAAAGTTTAAGTAACAATCAAAATAATCATATTTTTAAAGTAACAATACGATACAATACAATGGATAACAACCATCCAAAAAAGCTGTAAGATATCTAGTATATATTTTTAAAAGATTCTATTTTCACGCTTTTATGTATTTTATAAAGAAAAAGCAAAAACAAAAAACTTTTCATTTGATCATATTCTCATTATCTCCTTGATATTTTTAAAATTTTCCTATTCCTTTTTTGTTATTTTTTTCTCTTTATCGGCCCTTCTTTTTCTTATTTTTTTTTAATATCTTTTCCATCTTGATAATTTTCTATCAGGTAATTCTATCACTTCCTTATGTATATTCATTCAAAGTACTTCTAATCTTCTTATTTCATTATTTTCTTTTCTCTATCATATTTATGTTTTTCTATTGTTCTTTAAATTAGAAAGTACCATTATCTTTCCCTAAATTAATCAACTCAATTTTCATTTTTACTTCTATTGATTTTATGAAAAATTTAAAAACTCGACTTTTTCCCTCTCGGTCAACTTTTCCTCATAATCCTCATGGTTTATGTGACATATTAAGAGATTCAATAGTCATTCAATAATCTTAGTTACAATTCTCCATCTTCCTCTTCATTCACCGATATTTTTTTTAATTATAAAAATCACATGCCAATAAAATGCATAATTGAATGCTCGAATATTTATCAAGTGTTATTTTCTTTTTCTTTTTTCCTCTTTTCTTTTCTTTCTCATATTCAAACCCTCGAGCAAACGAGAAATTGTTATCCTTTGTTGAATTATCAGATTAATTACTCTTTTTTCCTACTAATCTTATAAAAAATTCAAAAAAATCGATATCTCTTGATTAATCATATGGCATTACAACACACATGTCTTCTAAATTAATAGAGACAAGTAAAGAAAAATATGGCTTTAAGAGATTCATAGTTGTAAATCACACAGAGAAACGTAATAGATATGAAGAACTTAGCGAGATTGTCACGACCCAATTTCGGAGTCGTGATGGCGTCTGTCATGGAACCAGGCAAGCCGCTCTTTTTAACTAAGCTAAATTCAATTTCTCGTAAAAATATAATTTTAAACGAATTTATTGATAAAAATATGAATCTGAAGTTTAAAAACAATGTTTGAAAACTAAATTTAAACCTCCAACCCCGGATCTGGTGTCACTCAGTCATGAGCTACTATAACATAAAGCAAAAGAAAAGCAGATATGGACAACATTGTCTCAAAATAAAGAACAGGAGGTAGAATAAGAAAGAGAAGACGAGGTCACGATGGCCAGCTGCTACCTTGACAACTCTAATGAAAACTTAGACAGCTGCTCAATATCCACTACTGGGTCCCGGTGTACCTGGATCTGCACACAAGGTGCAGGGGGTAACATGAGCACACCAACTCAGAAGTAACAAACTCAAACTATGGGCTGAGAAGTAGTGACGGACAAAACCTCAAAATTTTACAATAAACAATATATAGAATTTAGACTTGCTAACAGTTTATCAGGATGAGTAAATATGCCAAGTATGCCAGTATACTCTACATGCCATCATAAATATATGTATTAAACCAATATGGATATGCACATAGTGCTCACAACTCTCCACACAAGTCCACTCAGTACTATATATGGCTCTCTGGGCCCATCCCGGAAAATGCATAAACATTGGTGACTGTAGTCACTCCGTACTGAGGAAAAAGGTCAATCCAGCCCCAAAGAGAAAGTCCATCTCCGGAATACAACACTCGGACAAGATCCATGCCCAGGAACAATCCATCCCTCACATAACATCCACTTTGGACAAGATCCATGTCCAGGGAAGATCCATCCCTCATATCAATGCGCTCACTGGGGGTGTAAAGACTCTGGAGGGGCCCTAGTGGCCCAAGCGCCATATCAAGCCAACAAAGGAATTATTTAATATCACTGCGGTGTGCAGTCCAATATCATAACTAACTCAATAACAGGCTCTCGACCTCACTCAGCCATTACTCTTCAGTCTTACTCACATGTATCACAGATGCATCCATCAGCCCGAAATAATGATAAGTATGCATACAATTAACAATACTGAGACTGAGATATGAAGTGATATGCTATAACGGGACTGAGTATATGAAATCAAATAATCACAAAATGAGACAGTAATATATGACCATTCGGGTCTCAGCATTTTCGGCGTGAAGCCTAGCATTTATACTTAACATGATTTCTAACAGGTTCACAATTACCACATTAACAGAAGTACAGATATCATCAGGGAATAATCACTAAGCGGTACCATGGGATAAGCCAGGCCACAAATACTCGATGCACGCCCATCACTTGTCATGTGCGTCACCTCAACAATAGTCATAAATCATTTAGCTCGGGGTTTCGAACCCTCATAACAAGGTTTGGAAACGTTACTTACCTCAAACCTGGCTAAAATACTATTCCGCAGTGCCTTTGCCTCTAAATCCAGCCTCTGAGTGCTCCAAATCTACCAAGTTCAGATTTTTATCATCAATTTATGCTTAAGGAATGAATTCCAATTAAAAAGTACCAATTTTAGCTCAAAACCCGAAATTAGTCACTACAAGACCCCCGGGCCTGAGTCTCGGAACCCGACAAATTTTATACCAAAATGTTCTTCATCATCCCAGAGTCCGTACATATAAAGAACACTAAAATCGGAGTTCGTTTGACCCTTCAAACCAATCCCTAAAGGTCTCATAATCTCAAGCCCTAAACCTATCTTTTTCTACTGATTTTCATGAATTAAATGCTGAGATTGTGTTCTATAATCACCCATAAACGAGTTTTAATGATCAAAACACTTACCTCTATGAAGAAAACTGATTTCCCTCTTCAAAAATCGCCCCCAAAGCTCTCTGTCCGTACAAATAGTGGTGTTAAAAGGTCTAATGGTCGCGGAGGGTTTTAATTTATACTTTCTGCCCAGGGGTCCTGCACCTGCGGCCCATGTCTTGCACCTGGGGGACCGCACCTGCGGTCAAAACAACCGCACATGTGACTTTTCATTAAACGGCCTAACTCCTCACCTGCGACCTCTTCCCTGGCTGGCTAAATCTCGCACCCGCAGAGCCTCCTTCCGCTCCTGCGGGCCCGCACCTACGATGACCCATCCCCAGGTGCAGTTACACCAGCACCAGCAACTTCAGCAGCAACACAAGCACTCCAAACTCCCCATTTACCACTCAAAACCATCCCGAGCCCCTCGGGACCCCAACCAAGCATACCAAAACCTCATATATGATCATTAATACTTAGTTGCACTCCCGAAGCACTAAAAATAACATCAAAACACCAAAATCACATAAAATTCAAGCCTAAGAACTTTGAAACTTCTAAAATCCTCCAACGATGCCGAAACTATCCAAAACAACTCCGATTGACCTGAAATTTCGCAGACATATCAAAAATGACATTACGAACCTGTTTCAACTTCCGGAATTCAATTCCAACCTTGATAGCCTATTTTCCATTGCCGACCAGAAATCACCAAAAACTAACTTTCGCCAATTCAAGCCTAATTCTACACCGGTCCTCACCAAAATACTTTGAACACACTCCTAAGGCCAAATCACCTAACGAAGCTATCCGAGCCATACAATTCACATTCCGAGGTCGTTTACTAATAAGTCAACTCTCAGTTGACTTTTCCAACTTCAAGGCTATTTTTAAAGGCTATGCGACTAAACTCTCACTACAACCATTTCGATTTCAAGCCTACCAACTCTAACACATCGATAACAGTTTAATCAACCTATGAAAAGTCAATAACAATAATAATAATATAATTTCTACGGGACGACCGACTGGGTCGTTACAGAGATAATCTCTTTAAAATATCAAAAGGTCATTAAAAAGTACCAGAACACAAATCATATTAAGTGTTTCTGGATGAGTAAAATAATATTATTGTCTCAAATTGTCATTTCTTTTGAGCATGTAATAATACTTTCTCAATTGTTTCTAAAATAATGAAACAATAATCAAATTCAATGTAAAATTTATTACAATCGTCCCTATATTTTTTTTTAAAAGGCATTTTAATGTAAGACAAAAAGACAAAGTTATTATTACATATAAATGGACACTAATCCTGGAACAAACTAAAACACCAACAATGAGATGAAAAAAAAACTTATGTACAAAGATGAAAAGGAGAAGAATGGTCAATGAAGAAAAAGAGACAATAAAAGAGAAGATTGTGCTTTAGTATTTATAGTAATCAAACTACAAGTAATAACTTATATTGAGTAATAGCAAAAGAAAATTTTGTGGTCAACATATAACGGATGCAATTTTTGAAGTTTATATCTGAATTTGAGGGAGTTCGGTGAAGATTCAAGTTGAATTTTGGTTAAAATTTTAGAATGAAACTCGAAAAAGCAAACATAAATAAATTATATATTTTTTGTATGTCAGTTGTACAATCGATATACAAAATATATGCAATTAACATAATTATATACAAGTTTATACAAATTATATGTAAAATTGTAACTTTGGACCGACTCTGAACAACAAAAATTTGTATTCCAGTTGTACATAAATCATAGATTTGTATATATTTTGTGAACAAAGTTTATTTACTTTCTTAAATAGAACTAAATTGCGTAAATAAGTTTACAATTTTGTATACATACAAAAATATCCCACAATATTTTAGCTCAATAAGAATAAGAATAGGCAGCGAGCAAAAACGTGAGAAGGCCTTTGTTGAATTACGTCCAAATTCCCACATCCGATTGGGATGAATGATTTGATCTCTTTTTATAGTTGTGAATATTTTTTATTTCTTGAATTAATTTTTGGATTGAGTTATATAGACTCAAACGTATGGGGAGTCATAATTCCCGCATTGCTTGTGGATGAGTGATTTAATCTCTTTATTTGATCTCGGACAATCAAATTAATTTTTAGGATTGATTTAGTTAGCCAGTCCCAACTTTCTATCAAAATATAAACTTTACTCTCAACTTACATAAGATGAATATACAACAAGTTGCTCTATTGCCCTTTAGTTGGTAATGTTAGTAATTTAATTCAACATTAATATGTATGTTCCCCTTTAGTTGGTAATGTTAGTAATTTAATTCAACATTAATATGTATGTTGCTTTTGTTGTTCCTTTGCAGGGATACAATGTCAACTCTAATAGGGCTGCCATTCCTTCAACGAGAACTCGTAAACCGAGAATACAATGGTCAAAAGAAATTTCATTTTTCTTCTTCTCTTGAATATTATTTTTTTAAAATGTATAAATGCAGGCTAACTACGGTAGATGAAGAATGCCAATATTGCGTGGATCGTCTTCGCGTTCAGGAGTATGTCTAATACGTAATTTATATTCATGGTTTATATTTAATATATATGTGCAATTTATTTTCTCATAAATTTATCTTTTAAATGCATGCTAGTTTGTGTATTGGTTCCAAATTGGTAATAAATAAAAAATTTGTACTAGGTGTTTACTAATACTTAACCATGGTCAGTTATATAAATTCTTAGCTCATTAAATCACCTAACTATAGTACGTTAAAAGACGTATATATTTGTATTTATTTACTTATGAAATGAAATGAATGCAGAGAGGAGTCATTCAGAGAGAATACACGGAGACTACAAATCATCAAAATCCAAACGTTTCACGGAATACCAACATGGATCATCGACAGGAACCATGAAATCCACAGACTATGTAATAAGAAGTATTCATTACTACTAGTTATGAATCTTTCTAGCAGTATATATATCCTTATATTAAAAAAAAAATTCCATAAGTTATTAATTAAAATAAAGAAGAGATTGTGAAATAAATTGGTGACTGGCACAATTGCATTGCAGACCAATTCGTAACAGGCTATATGATCCAAGTTATGCTGAGATTGGTCAACCAGTGGATCCTTACTTACTCTTTTTTGAGTTGAATCCAAACTTCCGTAAGTAATTGTCTTTCATATATTTTTTACTTTGACATATATAGCATTTTTCTTTTGACAAATTATATTTTCGCTTAATTGTCAGGAAATAATAGAGACAACAAGTGAAGAACAGATTGGATAAATAAGTTTTTCTAAGATTTTGAAAAAGTGGTTTCTCTTTTTTTGAAAAATTTCCAAAAATTTACAAAATTTATGGAAAAATATATTTTTGATTTTTTTTAAAAGAAGGAAAACAATTTAGGGAAACTACTAGCTATGTCCATTTATAAGTAGCTCATTACCAAAATTGGCCAATTCACCAAATATTACTAATATTAGCCAATTAGCTATTTGTAGTAAAAATAAATCAAATTTTTTTATTTATTTTGAGTGGGTATTATTAGAATGTATTGGGTACATCCTAAGGAGCTTGAATCTCAATTTTGGGATGATTTGGTGAAGTTTTGAGATGGTTTAAATTGAAAATTCAAAGTAAAAACTGAACATGAAAAAAATGATGTGTATCATTCATGTAACACATATGTATCATATTTTTATCAATTGCGTATCACATGTATATCCATGTATATCTGTGTGTGAGATACATGCATGATACATGTGTCGCAGAAGAATTTTTTTAACTCAAATTTGATTAAGAATTTTGATACAAAACCAGTCCAAATCACCTCCAATCTTTCTCAAATTTTATATATTGATTTATCAATATGTTTTGTGAATTTCAACTATACCCATTGAAAAAGTTTCTTTTTTGCTTAGATTTTTTGGAATATTGTATTTTTTTTTATTTCATCACCTTATTTGCTACCTCATCCTTGAAATTTCCTTTCCGTCTTGCATCTAATATTCCTAATCACGCTTAAAAATATGAAAGGTGATTTTTGCATGTGGTTCTTTGAGAGAAAGAACCTTATTTATTTGGTTTTTTAATTTTTATATGTGCTTGGCTAGTTTTGGTAAGTCTGACTAATGCCCAGACATTGGTAAATTGAGACTTATTTGAGACATTTGTGTAAGTTCCCCAAAAATTTATAGACAAACGGGCCTATGTTTCCTGCTGGTAATTACCCAAATGTGATGACCCAAAAGGTCATAATGTGATGACCCAAAAGGTCATCTTGTATAAATTTAGCAAAAACTGTGTTCCAAGGCCCCAAAAGCCTCCGTTAATGTCACCTCGATGTGCGTGCGCAGCCCGGGTGCGTAACCGGGAAGCTTTTATGTGGAAATGTGTTAAACAGTTGAATTGATGATAATTAATGGAATAAAGTTGACTTTGGTCAATATTTTTTATAAACGGACCCGGACCCGTGATTTGACGGTCCCGTAGGGTCCGTAGGAAAATATGAGACCTGGGCGTATGCCCGGAATCGAATTCCAAGGTCCCAAGTCCGAGAAATGAATTTTTAAAGAGAATTATTTTCTGAAAATAAGAAAGACTTTTGAAAATGAACTTTGATGTGAAATATGTGTTACCGAGCCCGTATTATAGTTTCAGAGCCCGAAACAGGTTCAATATATATTATGTGAGTTATCTATGAAATTTTTTAAGAAACGGACTTGGTGTGACATGTTTCAGATCAAAATTGGAGAATTTAGAAGTTTATGAAGTTTGAGAAAATTCTATAGATTTTGCAGTTTAATTCATTCTTTTTTATTTTATTTTGGGGGTTATATTACTCGAATAAGTTCGTGGAATGATTTTGAAGTCGTGTGTATATTTGGTTTTGAGCCCCGAGGGCTCCGGTGAGTTTCGGGTAGGTTTCGGGGTGCTAAACTTAGGAAATTTCTTGTGTTTTAGGCTGTATCTGGTGTTTAGTTATTCCTTCTCTGGACCGCGATGTATCGCACGCGATCGCGATGTTCAATTTGGGAAGGGGATCAATTTTCTCTGCGCGATCGCAAAGAGCTGAGTGCGAACACGGAGCCTTAGGGTTTAGCTCTATGCGATCGCACCCCTATGTCCGTGATCACGTAAGTCTCTTGTGGGGTTGGGGGCTGGGCAGCAAATTGGTCTATGCGAACGCGTTCTTTTGTTAGCGAACGCGTGGACCCACGTCCGGGTTCTCTGTGATCGCACTCCTTAATTTGCGATCGCGTAAGTCAGAAGTCCAGTACTCTCCGCGATCGCAGCCCTTTTGTCGTGATCGCGTAGAGTAAAGTCGCCCAGTTATTTAAAAGTGTCCAAAACAGAATCCCATTACGGGATTTTCATAATTTTCACCATCTCCTTCTTCTCCAAACCCCGTAGCCGATTTCCAAGCTGCTCTTCCTCCATAACCACTTAGGTAAGTAATCTTAGCTCTAATTTCTTCCATTTTCTTCATCAATTATTCTAGGCCTAAAAAACATGAAATCAAAGGTAGAAATAGGGGGTTTTGGGTAGAGTTTAGGGCTTTTGAAAATTTTGGGAATTCAACCTCATTTTGGGGTCGAATTTTAAAACAAATTATATATTTGGATTCATGGGGGAATGGGTGATCGGGTTTTTGTCCGAACCTCGAGTTTGGACCAAGCGGGCCCGGGTCGAATTTTGGTATTTTTGGAAGAATTATGGGAAATGTATAATTAAGCTTTGGGATTTAGTTATTGATGTTATTAAGTCAATTATGTCTAGATATTATCGTTTCGGAGTTGGATTCAAGAGGAAATGCCGTGATTGAGGCTTGACTTGTATTCTTGGAGCCAAGGTAAGTGTTTGGCCTAACCTTAGCTTGAGAGAATAGGTATAGAGTCTTATTTTCTATGTGTAATTAATGTCCAATGTATAGGTGAGGTGACAGGTACCTATATATTGTTGTCAAGCATGCCCGTGAGTTGATCTTCGATGAGTTATTTAATGTTCTTTGATATTCTCCGTGTTGTGAATTATTGGGAACCTTGGAAGTGGTACCTTGAGGTTACTTCATGACGTAGAAAATTATTGATTATGTGTTCGGTCAAGGATTTTACTGTTGACATTATATCTCTGAGTGAGATTGGTTATAGCTGAGTCCCTTGCCGGGACAGTAGAATTTTGTTGATTATTTCTGTACATTTGAAATGTCGTATTGTTAAACTTTCACATCAATTGTTTCTTTTACACTCATCATGCACTAGGGAACATTCTGTGCCGAGTGATTATTATTTATGCACGAAGGAACATTCCGTGCTGATGATTATTATTTATGCACGAAGGAACATTCCGTGCCGATGATTATTATTTGTGCATGAAGGAACATTCCGTGTTGATGATTATTATTTATGCACGAGGAAACATTCCGTGCTGATTGAATATATTTATGCACGTGGGAACATACCGTGCCGATTAATTATTATTTTATGCGCGAGGGGACATTCCGTGCCGATTGATTATTATTTATGCGCGAGGGGACATTCCGTGCCGATTGATTATTATTGATGCACGAGGGGATATTCCGTGCCGAGTCATTATTGTTTATAAGCGAGGGGACATTCCATGCCATGTGATTTTGAGGTTATACACGAGGGGCCATGCCGTGTTTTTCCTTGTCTATTATTCTTCTTCGGGCTGATATTTCCTGTTTCACTTCTACATTTTCGTTAGTACTTGATTCTACTGTTTTAGAAATTGTTGCCCCTCTTATCCCCAGCATGTTCTTCCCCGTAACAGTATTCTTGTTTATTTTTTGCTATACTATTGAACTGCACAGGTACAATTTGTTGTCGTGTCCTAGCCTCGTCACTACTTCGCCGAGGTTGGGTTCGGCACTTACTCGGTACATGGGGTCGGTTTAACTGATGCTACACCTGCACTTCTTTATGTTGTGCAGATTACACAGCCAGACCCAGTGGACATCCATAGTGCAAGTGTCCTTCAGTCCATTCTAGACGACACCGAGGTAGTTCCGCATGGCGTACATGGATCTCGACGTCTCTCTCTATCTTTCATTCTGTCATTTATGTGTTTTCCAGACAGATACATCATTTTATTTTCAAACTGTTGTTTTTAGTTAAATCTTAGACTGGTTTGTGAGGTTGTCACTCCACTTCTGGGTTTGTACTTAAAAGGATTTCTTCGTTATTAGCTATTATCATTTAGACTTATGTTAATGCTTCCGCACTTTATCTCTATTATCTAGTCAGTGTTTGTTATTTTCACTTGTTAATAAAATCAATTCAGTTAACACGTTGGCTTGCCTAGTGGTGCAACGTTAGGCGCTATCACGGCCAGAATGTGGTATTTCAGGTCGTGACAAGTTGGTATCAGAGCACTAGGTTGCTTAGGTCCCACAACTCACTAGAGTCTGAGGGATCGGTACGGAGATGTCTGTACTTATCCCTAGAGGCTGGAAAGTTAGGAATAACTTCACTTTTCTTATTTTCTGTCGTGCGATTTGAAGTCTAAATGCTAATTGAGTTTCAATTCTATTCTCTCGCATATTGGCGAGAACGCGTGTTTCCTCCTCTACCGGTCAGCAGCTCGATTCTCCTTTTTCAGCTCCTACGAAGGGCTGAGGCCCAGGCCGTATTAGAGGCCGAGGCAAGGGCAGGGCACAACCTGGGGCAGTAGCCCCAGTAGAGGACCCACAAGTAGACTTTGCTGGTGAGGTTCCTACCCAGACGGTTCCAGTTGGACCAGCTCAGGTCCCAGAGGGGTTCATTGCCACCTCGGTGCTTCAGGACGCTCTATTCCGCTTAGTGGGACTCACAGAGAGTGTGGCTCAGACCTGTCTTCTTCCTACTGCACCAGCCGTCTCTCAGGCTGGGGGAGGGACCCAGACTCCTGCTACTCGCACACTAGAGCAGCTAGATCCTCAGTTCCAGACTCCGGTACCTCAGACGGCCAGAGTAGCTCAGCCGGGCATTGTGGCCTTGGCAGTTGAGGCAGCAGCTATGTCAGCAGATGCTTTATGGAGATTAGATAGATTCACCAAGTTATTCACTACTACATTTACTGGTGCACCATCAGAGGATCTTCAGGGTTATTTGGACAGCTGTCATAAGGTTCTTCGGGAACATGGGCATAGTAGAGTCCAATTGAGTTGATTTTGCTACTTTTCGTCGTTCGTGTTCCGCCAAGACTTGGTGGAGATACTATTGCTTGACCAGGCCAGCTGGGTCTGCACCATTGACTTGGGCTCAGTTCTATGAGTTATTTGTGGGGAAGTTCCTTCCAGTTACTCAAATGGAGGATCTTCGGAGGCAGTTTGAGCGCCTCCAGCAAGGATCTGTCTGTCACTCAGTACGAGATCAGGTTCATCACTATAGCTCGCCAGGCTATTATGATACTCCCCAGTGATCGTGAGAGAGTGAGGAGGTTTATTGAGGGTTTGGCTCAGCCCATCAGACTTCATATGGCCAAAGAGTCAAGTACTGATATTTCATTCCAGGATGCGGCCAACGTGGCCAGGAGGATTGAGATTATTATGTCACAGGGTGGTGGTCAGGGGGCTGACAAGAGGCCCCGTCACTTCGGTCGATTCTGTGGGGCCTCATCTGGGGGCAGGGATTCTTCAAGCAGAGGTCATCCTCCCAGACCCTATCAGTCAGCACTTCAGGTGGCTCATAGTGCACCGCCAGCTCCTATTGGTGCACCACCAGTACCTATCAGTGCACCGCCACTTCAGAATTTCCAGGGTGGTTATCATGGTCAACAAGGCCAGTTCCAGAGTCAGCAGCCACATCAGCAGAGACCTTGTTATTCTTGCGGTGGTTTGGGGCATATTTCCAGGTTTTTCCCCGGAGGTTCTGGTGGGTCTCAGTATCAGGGTTCCCGTGCATGGTTCCCACATCAGGTGCACCCCCACCCCCTCAGCCAGCTAGGGGTGGCGGCCGGGATTCCAGAGGTATAGGTCAGACTCATAGAGGTGGAGGACATGCCACGAGAGGTAGAGTTCAGGCCACAATAGGTCGACCCAGAGACGATCAAGTTGGAGGGGCTCAGCCCCGGTGCTATGTTTTTCCTACCATGCCTGATGCTGAGGCTTCTGATGAAGTTATTACAGGTACAGTTTCAGTTTGCAGCCGAGAGGCTTCGGTGTTATTTGATCCGGGTTCTACATTCTCCTATGTGTCTTCATATTTTTCCCCTTATTTGAGTATGCCCCGTGATTCCTTGAGTACTGTTGTGCATGTGTCTACACCTGTGGGTGATTCTATAGTGGTAGATCGAGTCTACTGTTCTTGTCTAGTAGCTATTGGGTGTCTGGAGACTCAAGTTGATCTTTTGCTCATTGATATGGTTGACTTTGATGTTATATTGGGGATGGATTGGTTATCCCCCTATTATGCTATCCTGGACTGTCGTGCCAAGACAGTGACCTTGGCCTTGCCGGGAGTGCCTCGTTTGGAGTGGAGGGGGACTCCTAGTCATTCTTCTGGTAGAGTTATTTCTTATATAAGGCTCTGGGCATAGTCGAGAAGGGTTGTTTGGCCTATCTGGCCTATGTTCGTGATTCTAGCGCCGAGGTTCCTTCCCTGGAGTCTGTGCCCGTGGTTCGTGAATTTCTAGAGGAATTCCCTGCTGACCTGCCAGGTATGCCACCCGACAAGGATATTGATTTTTGTATTGAGTTAGCTCAGGGCACCCAGCCTATTTCTACTCCGCCGTATCGTATGGCCTAGCCAGAGTTGAAGGAGTTGAAAGATCAGTTGCAGGATTTTTGTGATAGAGGCTTCATTAGGCCTAGTGTCTCTCATTGGTGTGCTCCAGCATTGTTTGTCAAGAAGGAAGATGGCTCGATAAGGATGTGTATTGAGTACCGGCAGTTGAATAAGGTTACTATTAAGAACAAGTATCCTTTGCCGAGGATTGATGATTTATTCGACCAGCTTCAGGGTGCTTCAGTGTTTTCCAAGATTGACTTGAGATCTAGTTATCATCAGCTCAGGATTAGGGCGTCTGATGTCCCTAAGACAGCATTTCGCACTCGTTATGGGCATTATGAGTTCTTGGTGATGCATTTGGGCTGACAAATGCCCCCGCTGCTTTCGTGGAGTTGATGCACCGAGTGTTCAGGACTTATTTGGACTCTTTTGTGATTGTTTTCGTTGATGATATATTGATATACTCTCGCAGCCGAGAGGAGCATGAGCAGCACTTTAGAGTCTTCCTCTAGACTTTGAGGGATAGTCAGTTGTATGCAAAATTTTCCAAGTGTGGGTTCTGGTTGAGTTCAATTGCATTTTTAGGCCATGTGGTATCGTCAGAGGGTTTTCAGGTGGACCCCAAGAAGATTTCAGCAGCCAGAGATTGGTCTAGACCCACCTCAGCTACAGAGATCCGGAGTTTCTTCGGCTTAGCAGGTTATTATCGCCAGTTTGTGGAGGGCTTTTCATCCATTGCAGACCTGATGACCAGGTTGATTCAGAAGAGTGCTCAATTCAGGTGGTCTGATGAGTGTGAGGCGAGCTTTCAGAAGCTCAAGACAGCCTTGACCACAACACTTGTGTTAGTTTTGCCCACAAGTTCAGGACCGTATATCGTGTATTGTGATGCATCACAGGCTGGACTTGGTGCAGTGTTGATGTAATATGGCAAGGTTATAGCCTATGCTTCTCGTCAGTTGAAGGTTCATGAGAAGATCTATACAGTTCATGACTTGGAGTTAGCAGCTATTGTGCATGCCTTGAAGATTTGCTGAAGGATTATGATATTACAATTCTTTATCATCCGGGGAAGGCCAATGTGGTGGCCAATTCTTTGAGACGGAAGTCAGCCAGTATGGGTAGTCTTGCCTATTTATCAGTCGGAGAGCGGCCTCTTACTTTGGATGTTCAGGCTTTAGCCAACTGATTTGTGATATTGGAGGTTTCTGAGACTGGCAGTGTTTTGGCCCATACCGTAGCCAGTTCTTCATTGTATGACCATATTCGGGCCAGGTAGTATGATGATCATCATTTATGTGTTCTTAAAGATAGAGTTAGGCATGGCGATGCCAAGCAGGTTACGGTTGATGATGAGGGAGTTTTGAGGAGGCAGGGTGGGATTTGTGTACCTGATGTGGATGGTATTCGTGAGTTGATACTTCAGGAGGCCTGTAGTTCCCGGTATTCTATTCATCCGGGCGCGGCAAAGATGTACCAGAACTTGCGGCAGCCCTATTGGTGGCGGAGGATGAAGAAGGATATTGTAGATTATGTAGCTCGGTGTTTGAACTGCCACCAGGTCAAGTACGAGCACTAGAGACCCGGTGGTTTGATGCAGCAGATTTAGCTTCTCGAGTGGAAGTGGGAGCGTATCACCATGTACTTTGTAGTTGGACTCCCACGAACTCAGAGGATGTTTGATTGTCACGACGCAAACCGATGGGCCGCGACGGGCACCCGGTACCTTACTCGAACGTGTACCAACGTAACGTATCATTCTTATTACATCATCATATACCCATGACATACGGGCCTAATAGGCCAACATAATCATTTATAAACTTAAAACATAGGCCGACAAGGCCATACAATCTTCCACGTATAAGACATATGTCTACAAGCCTCTAAGAGTACATAAATATTATAAAGGTCGGGATAGAGTCCCGCCATACCAAACAATACATGTCTAAATCATACTAACCAAACAAGCGACTCCGAAGCAAATGAAGTGCACCAACATCTTCCACTGAGCTGATAGCCTAATTGGAGGGCTCTCGACCTGTCTATCGGGACCTACGGGCATGAAACACAGCGTCCCCAAGCAAAAGGGACGTCAGTACGAAGAAGCTACCGAGTATGTAAAGCACATAAATAAGTACATAACAGACATGGAAGAAATATAGAGCACATGACTCAACCTGTAAGCTTGAATAGCTTTGTAAATCATATATTACTTTTAGCGTCATGCATATGCATATGAATGTCATGTCGTGCATAGGTACATGTTTCATAACATCATCAGCCTTTGAGGGCATCCCATCATATCATATCGGCCACTATGGGCAAAATCATCATCGTATACCAGCTGATCAGGTGGTGGTGCGTATATAACGCCATAACTTTCCCATATCCCATATACATATATATATATACATACATATATACGCGTATATAACGCTTTTTAAATATACATACATATATACGCGTATATAACGATGTTTGAACCATATTTCAGCCATTGTGGGCATCATCATCATCATATACCAGTTGATCAGGTGGTGGTGCGTATATTGCGCCGTAAACTTTTCCCATATCCCATATCCCATATACAAATATTTACATATATACGCGTATATAACGCCATCTGGTCATGGGCCAATGTGCATATGTAAATGCATGAAATGCATATGAAATACGTCAATAAAATCTCTCGGTACGTCATAAGGTTATTATGCCTCTGATTAATATCATAAAATAAACTTTACCAACATAAGTATTTTCGAGACCCATGAACAGAAGATAATAATAATTCTCATGGGGAATCAAGAATATAGATACCCCTAATATTTCTATGAATAGAGTAATTTATAAAAACTGTGAATTTGCTCGTTTCTTCAGTATAATTTGGACCATGCCAAAAGAAAGAAGGGATAGCCTTAACATACCTGAAGTAGAGAAAAATCCATATGATACACTTGGAAAAAGATTCACTGTAAAGACAATACAACCCCCATAACTTGTTGATTGAAATATAATGATCCCACAAGCAAGAAATTTTTTAGAAGAATTAACATGATCCAATAAATAAGAAGAATGAGTCTTCGTGACATTCCAATACTTGCTACAAAGAACCCAAAGGAATTGAATACAGTGCATATTTTCTGAAACATCTATGTTGTTTGGTGTAAATGTTATTCATCAAGGTTTTATTATAATCTCAAATGCAATGATACTTCAAACTATTTTACAACTTCAACAGAAGGCATGATAAGAAACAAAAAAACAAGATCTGGTTTGAAAATGTCTTGAATAGGATTTTAGGAAGAAACCCAATTTTGTAATGTTATGAAAATAAGGCTTATAAGGTCTTACACTTACATACACGTAAGTGTCTTGTAACTTTAAATGGACACTAAGACATTATGACTAAGTGTCATAGGCCATAGTAATGGCTTGCTGCCACGTGGGGTGGGGTGGGAATTATTAAATCTTTATCTACTTATTAGGTAATTAGGTAGTGTCCCATTACCCGGTAATTAACCAATTACCCGCATAATTAAAAATTGTCTCAAGTTACTTTAAATTCTACTTATTTTTAATATACTTCATATAAACTTTATACATTATATATATCATATTATCACGGCCATATGGTACCTTGTATGGTACTAGTCCATAATTATCGGGTAGTATCGCTCGACCCGTACTTTATCCCAAACTGGCCACTTTCAAGGAAACTCGTTTTCTTTAATTCGTGTACCCCTTTATTCTTCATAAGACTTATTTATCACTTGTTATAAATAGCGTAAGTACATTAACGTCAAGATGATTTCATCCCTGAGTCTACGCCAATTAACTGAAGACGAAGCTTTTAACGTACAAAAATGCGAGGTGTAACATTGATGCAGTATGGGTTGTTGTGGATAGGTTGACCAAGTCAACGCACGTCATCCCCGTATCAGTTTCGTATTCAGCAGAGAGGTTGGCAAGGATCTATATGAGAGAGATTGTTAGACTGCATGGTATGCCCATATCCACTATATAAGACCGAGGTACTCAGTTTACCTCCCATTTCTTGAGATTATTTCAGCGAGAGTTGGGCACACATATTGATCTGAGCACCGCCTTTCATCCTTAGACGGATGGACAATCCGAGCATACTATTCAGATTTTGGAGGATATGTTATCAATCGAGCATTCAGATGGCTCCGTATGAGGCGTTGTATGGTAGACGGTGTCGGTCTCCAATCGGATGGTTTGAGCCGGGAGAGGCTAGATTATTTGGTTCTGAGTTAGTCCAGGATGCCTTGGACAAGGTGAAGATCATTCAGGATAGACTTCGTACAGCTCGATCCAGGCAGAAGAGTTATGCGGATCGCAGAGTTCGAGATTTGGCATTTATGATAGGCGACTGGGTATTTCTTTGGGTGTCGCCCATGAAAGGCGTGATGAGATTCGGAAAGAAGGGCAAGTTGGGCCCTAGGTACATTGGTCCATTTGAGATTCTAGATAAGGTAGGAGAGGTGGCCTACAGACTTGCCTTGCCACCTAGTTTGTCAGCCGTGCATCCGGTATTTCACGTACCTATGCTCCTGAGGTATATTGCAGATCCATCTCATGTACTTGACTTCAGTGGTGTCCAATTGGACAAGGATTTGTCTTATGAGGAGGAGCCGATTTCCATATTAGACTGGCAGGTGCAACAGTTGAGATCGAAGAGTTATCCTTCGGTTCGTGTTCAATGGAGAGGTCAGCATGTTGAGGCATCTACTTGGGAGTCCGAGCCCGATATGCAGAGTCGATATCCCCACATTTTCCCTGATTCAGTTATTTTTCTATGTCTGTTCGAGGACGAACAATTATTTTAGAGGCGGAGATTGTGATGACCCAAAAGCTCATCTTGTGTAAATTTAGCAAAAAATGTGTTTCAAGGCCCCAAAAGCCTCCGTTAATCTCACCTTGATGTGCGTGCGCAGCCTGGGCGCATAGTCGGGAAGCTTTTATGTGAAAATGTGTTAAACAATTGAATTGATGATAATTAATGGATTAAAGTTGACGTTGGTCAACATTTTTGGTAAACGGAGCCGAACCCGTGATTTGACGGTCCCTGAGGGTCCGTAGGAAAATATGGGACCTGGGCGTATGCCTGGAATCAAATTCTGAGGTCCCAAGTTCGAGAAATGAATTTTTAAAGAAATTTTTTTTCAAAATAAAAAAGACTTTTGAAAATGAACTTTGATGTAAAATCTGTGTTACCGAGCCCGTATTATGGTTCTGGAGCCCGGAACAGGTTCAATATGTGTTATGTGAGTTATCTGTGAAATTTGGTAAGAAACAGACTTGGTTTGACATGTTTCAGATCAAAATTGGAGAATTTAGAAGTTTATGAAGTTTGAGAAAATTCTATAGATTTTGTAATTTAATTCATTGTTTTTGATGTTATTTTGGTGGTTATATTACTCGAATAAGTTCGTAGGATGATTTTGAAGTCGTGTGTATATTTGGTTTTGAGCCCCGAGGGCTCGGGTGAGTTTCGGGTAGGTGTCGGGGTGCTAAACTTAGGAAATTTCTGGTGTTTTGGGTTGTATCTAGTGTCCAGTTATTCCTTCTCTGCGATCGCGGTGTATAGCACGCGATCGCAATGTTCAATTTGGGAAGGCGGTCAATTTGCTCTGCGCGATCACAAAGAGCTGAGTGCGAACGCGAAGCCTTAGGGTTTAGCACTACGCGATCGCACCCCTATGTCCGCGATCGCGTAAGTCTCCTGTGGAGATAGGCCATGGGCAGAAAATTGTTCTATACGAACACATTCTTTCGTTAGAGATCTTGTGGGTCCACATCCGGGTTCTCTGCGATCGCACTCCTTAATTCGCGATCGCGTAAGTCTGAAGTCCAGTACTCTCCGCGATCGCAGCCCTTCTGTCGCGATCGCGTAGAGTAAAATCGCCCAGTTATTTAAAGTGTCCAAAACAGAATCCCATTACGGGATTTTCATAATTTTTCACCATCTCCTTCTTCTCCAAACCCCATAGCCGATTTCCAAGATGCTCTTCCTCCATAACCACTTAGGTAAGTAATCTTAGCTCTAATATCTTCCATTTTCTTCATCAAGCATTAGATTCTAGGCCTAAAAACATGAAATAAAAGGAAAACAAATTTTATATTTAGGTTCATGGGGGAATGGGTGATCGGGTTTTTGTCCGAACCTCGAGTGTGGACCAAGCGGGCCCGGGGTCGAATTTTAGTATTTTTTTAAGAATTATGGAAAATGTATAATTAGGCTTTGGGATTGATTTATTGAACGATTATTGATGTTATTAAGTCAATTATGTCTAGATATTATCGTTTCAGAGTTGGATTCAAGAGGAAAGGTCGTGATTGAGGCTTGGCTTGCATTCTTGAAGCTGAGGTAAGTGTTTTGCCTAACCTTAGCTTGAGGGAGTAGTATAGAGTCTTATTTGCGATATGTAATTCATGTCCAACGTAAAGGTGAGGTGATGGGTACCTATATGTTGTGGTCAAGCATGCCCGTCAGTCAATCTTTGATGAGTTATTTAATGTTCTTTGATATTCTCCGTGTTACGAATTATTGGGAACCTTGGAAGTAGTACCTTGAGGTTACTTCATGATGTAGAAAATTATTGATTATGTCTTCGGTCTAGGATTTTACTGTTGACATTATACCTCTGGGTGAGATTGGTTATAGTTGAGTCCCTTGCTGGGACAGTAGAATTTTGTTGATTATTTCAGTACATTTGAAATATCATATTGTTAAATTTTCACATCAATTGATTATATTTATGCACGAGGGAACATACCATGCCGATTGATTATTATTTATGCGCGAGGGGACATTTCGCGTTGATTGATTATTATTTTTGCACGAGGGGACATTCCGTGCGGATTGATTATTATTGATACACGAGGGAACATTTCGTGCCAAGTCATTATTGTTTATTCGCGAGAGGACATTCAGTGCCATGTGATTTTGAGGTTATACACGAGGGGTCATACCGTGTTTTTCCCTGTCTATTATACTTGTTCGGGCTGATATTTCCTGTTTCACTTCTACATTTCCGTTAGTACTTGATTCTACTGTTTTAGAAATTGTTGCCCCTCCTATTCCCAGCATGTTCCTCCCCGTAACTGTATTCTTGTTTATTTTCTGCTATACTATTGAACTGCACAGGTACAATTTGTTGTCGTGTCCTAGCCTTGTCATTATGTCGCCGAGGTTAGGATTGACACTTACTCAATAAATGGGGTCGATTGTACTGATGCTACACCTGCACTTCTTTATGTTGTGCAGATTCGCAGCCTTACCCAGTGGACATAGTTAGTGGGAGTGTCCTTCAGTCCATTCCAGACGACACCGAGGTAGTTCCGCATGGCGTTCGTGGATCTCGGCGTCCCTATCTATCGTTCATTATGTCATTTATGTGTTTTCCAGACAGATACATCATTTTATTTTTAAAATGTTGTTTTTAGTCAAATCTTAGACTGGTCTGTGAGGTTGTGACTCCACTTCTGGGTTTGTACTTAAAAGGATTTCTTCGTTATTAGGTATTGTCATTTAGACTTATGTTAATGCTTCTTCACTTTATCTCTATAATCTAGTCAGTGTTTGTTATTTTCACTTGTTAATAAATCAATTCAGTTAACACGTTGGCTTGCCTAGCGGGTGCAACGTTAGGCGCCATCACGGCCTAAAGGTGGGATTTTGGGTCGTGACACATCCTGTGTAAATTTAGCTAAAACTGTGTTCCGAGACCCCGAAAGCCTCCGTTAATCTCACCTCGATGTGCGTGCGCAGCCCGGGCGCATAGTCGGGGAGCCTTTATGTGGAAACTTTATAAAGAGTTGAATTTATAATAATTAATTGCTTAAAGTTTCTTTTGGTCAATATTTTTGGTAAACGGACCCGGACCCATGGTAAACAGAAAATATGGGACTTGGTCGTATGCCCGGAATCGAATTTCGAGGTCCCAAGTTCGAGAAATGAATTATTAAAGAAAATTATTTTCTGAAAATAATAAAGACTTTTGAAAATGAATAGTGATGTGAAACCCGTGTTACCGGGCCCGCATTATGGTTCCGGAGGCCAGAACAAGATCAATATATACTATATGAGTTATCTCTAAATTTTGTATGAAACGGACTTGGTTTAACGTGTTTCGGATCAAAAATGGAAAAGTTGATAGTTTATGAAGTTTGACAAAATTCTATCGATTTTGAAGTATAATTAATTGTTTTTGATGTTATTTTGGTGGTTTAATTACTTGAATAAGTTCGTAGGATGTTTATGAGGTTGTGTGAGTAATTGGTCTTGATCCCCGAGGGCTCGGGTGAGTTTCGGGTGGGTATCGGAGTGCAAAAAGATAGAAAAATCTGGTGTTTTAGTGCATTTTCTGGTGTTCAGGGAATTACCCTATGCGAACGCACTCAAGGGAGTGCGAATGCACAAGGTAAAAGTGGGGTCTGGGGGCAGGGTTCAAAACACTCTATGCGAACGCACCATATTAGGTGCGAACGCAGAGGGGTAGTGGGGGTAAGCAGTGCGAACGCAGAGGCTTGGGTGCGAACGCACAGAGCTTAGTGTGGGCCTAGGGGCTGGGCAGCATTGTCTTGTGCGATCGCGTATAGTCTTCTGCGATCGCGGAGCTTAGGGGACCCATCCACTGTGCGATCGCAACCCCCTTTCCGCGATCACACAGGTATAATTCGCCCAGCTATTTTTAAAAGCCAAAAAACAGAATACTCATTACGGGATTTTCATATTTTTCACCATCTTCCTCTTCTCCAAACCCCATAGACGATTTCCAAGCCATTCTTCCACCACAACCACTTGGGTAAGTAATCCGAACTCTAATTTCTTCCATTTTCTTCATCAATCACTGGATTCTAGGCCTAAAAACATGAAATTAAAGGGTAGAAATTGGGGTTTTGGGTAGATTTAGGGATTTTCTAATTTTTGGGAATTCAACCTCGTTTTGGGATCGGATTTCAAAACAAATTGTATATTCGGGCTCGTGGGGGAATGGGTGATCGGATTTTGGTCCAAACGGGCCCGGGGTTGAATTTTTGTATTTTTTTAAGAATGATGGGAAATGTATATTGGACTTTGGGATTGAATTATTGAGTCATTATTAATATTATTGAGTCGATTATTCTTAGAGGCACCTATTCCCTTATTGGATTTGACAGGGGAAGTAGTGCTAGAGGCTTGATTTGCATTTTTGGAGCCGGGGTAAGTGTTTGGCCTAACTTTAGTAAGGGAATAGGTGTTGAGTCGTATGTGCTACTTGTATTATCATGTTCAATGTATATGTGAGGTGACGAGTACCTATGCATTGGTTTTCAAGCATGCCCGTGAGTCTAATTGGTGAATTACCTATTATTATTCCGATATTTATTGTGCATTGAAGTGGTTTTCTTTATAAAGTTGTTGAATTGCTAAGAATATCTGTTTAAGTACTTGTGATATGATACTTCAGTCGAGAACTCAATTCATTACGTTATGTACTTGTAAGAGATTGGTTATAGCTGAGTCCATTGCCGGGCATTGTTATTATTTTGGTTGATGTCTTCCCCTTGCTGGGTAGTTTTTGAAGTGAATTTCATATTGTTGAATTCCTTGCCAAGTTGTTATGTGTTTGCTGATTTGGGTGAGGAAGAGTGTCAAGCACGAAGGGTGATGTCGTGTATTCATCTCATTCATTTCATACACTTCATAGTGAGGAAGAGAGTAAAAGCACGAAGGGTGATGTCGTGCCATGATTTACATTGCTTTTATCTACACACTGCATAGTGAGGAAGAGAGTAAAAGCACGAAGGGTGATGTCGTGCCATGATTTACATTGCTTTTATCTACACACTGCATAGTGAGGAAGAGAGTAAAAGCACGAAGGGTGATTCCGTGACATTATTTATATTGCTTTCGTTTATACATTGCCATTATTTTTTATCTACACATTGCATAGTGAGGAAGAGAGTAAACGCACGAAGGGTGATGCCGTGCCATTATTTATATTGCTTTCGTTTATGCATTGCATTGTGAGGACGAGAGTAAAAGCACGAAGGGTGATGCCGTGCCATTATTGATATTTCTTTCATTTACGCATTGCATTGTGAGGTTGAGAGTAAAAGCACGAAGGGTGATGCAGTGTACATTTTGTTGAGTTATTATTTCTTGTTGTCTTGGTTCGTTTGCATTATCGTTTGTTTAGTTATTCGTGTTTTCTTCTCACTTGTTACCCCATTACTTGCCCTCGTATTAACGTGCTTAATTGCTTATTCCTTGCTACCTTCTTTGGTATATATTATAGAACTGTGCAGGTAAATTGTTGTGGTCTTGTCTAGGCTCGTCACTACTTTGCCGAGGTTAGGCTCGGCACTTACTCAGTACATGGGGTCGGTTGTACTGATGTTACACCTGCACTTCTTTATGTTTTGCAGATTATGCAGCCGGACCCGGTGGACATCATTAGAGGGAGTATTCTTCAGTCCATTTCAGACGACACCGAGGTAGTTCTGCAGTCGTTCGTGGATCTCGGCGTCACTTTCTATCTTTCATTCTGTCATCGATGTATTTCCAGACAGATATATCAGTTTATTTCAAACTGTTGTCTTTAGCTAAATCTTAGACTGGTTCGTGAGGTTGTGACTCCATTTCTGGTTTGTACTTAAATTGATTTTTTCGTTATTGGCTATTATTATTTAGATTTTGTTAAGCTTCCGCATTTTATCTCAATTATCTAGTCAGTGTTTATTACTTTCACTTGTTAATAAATCAATTCAGTTAACACGTTGGCTTGTCTAGCGGGTGCAACGTTAGGCACCATCACAACCTGAAGGTGGGATTTCGGGTCGTGACACCAAAAAATGCCTATATGATTGAAATCCAACTTCATAAAATATGACGAATCGTAGTTAAAGTTCAGCTTATTTTTTTACAAGCACATAGATCCCTCTCACCTATTCTGTTTCGAAAACTAAATAGGGAGTGATTACTGTATTTTTTAACAAGCGCCAAACAATGTCATGTCCCAAAAATTCTTATCCAGGATTAGGGGTGGCAAGTGGGCGGTCCGATCCCTAAACAGGTCAAGTGAGCCGGTCTTGTGAGTCGTGGTCCCAGGGTGGTCCCGACCCCTAAATAAACGGGCTTAGCTGTCCCAGGCTAAACGGTTTTTTATAGGAATCAGCCCGGGACCAAGCCCACGAACTCATGGTCCCGGCTAAAAGTGTCGGACCCGCGGGCTAAGTGTGTTAAGTGGGTCCAATGACTAAATAGTGATTTGTTTTAAAAAAAGAAAGAAATTAGAGACAAAAAGTTGTTAAAAAAGTATCTAAGGCAATGCCTTGTATATTTATTATGGAATTGTGACCTAAATGTTTGAATCCGAATTTAAAGACAAAAGTAAAAATATGTTCAAATCAATGCCTTATAATTTTATTATAGCATTAAAAAAATATAGCAATATATTTCTTAGTCTTCCTCACCCTATTTAATGAGCACAACAAGATGCTAATACCACCATTGAAAAGAAAAAGAAACTAATCAAGATGTGCCAAAATACAAGTTACATAATACATACTAATTTTTGTTCATACAAGTTACATGGTATCTCTTAAAAACTTCATAAATCCTTGAAGGTACGGAGGAAGTTCTGTTGGTGGTAGATAAAAAGTAGAGAGATATTGTGATAGATTGATATTGATTTTGTAAGAAAAATGAAAGAATGAAGTGGTATTTATAGTTGAAAATAAGGAAAAGTGTAATTATAAAAAGTTTGGGGTTAAAATAAAGTTGAGGGGAGGGGAGGGGGGGTTAAATGGCTATTTTGTAAATAACCAACGCTATTTTTTAAAGCACAACAACTCTTTTTAAACGGCAAAAAAAGTTACCGTTGGGCCCGTTTGACCCGCCAAGGCACCGGGCGGCTTGAGAAAAAGCATTCTGAAAACTTTTTTTTAAAAAAATCAGAAAAATTACTTGGTCTCCAAGTACATGAATTTTAATGAGCTTCATATCTTTATCCCTTTTTTCACGAGTGAGTCATTACTGGAGCCAGAATTTGAAGTTTATGAGTTTTGAATTTGATATTGAATTCATAATTTGCTTTAATTATTGGGTTCACAATTTAGTATTTATAAATAGTTAACAATTTTTTTTAATACAAATACATGACAAACGCATAGATAATATAAATGGTAGATATGGATCATGAACAACCAGCAATGAACGATAATGGCATGAACATACATAACATGGGATGGCAAGACTGCCAAGAAACTACATATAAGGTACAAGCTAAAGCGCTGCATGAAATACTATACAACAAAAATTAGCCAACACGGCATACCAAACTATACATGAGTCGACACATGTCTATGAGCCTCTAAAGGAGCATAAGTGATGCAACATTGCCGGAACAAGGCCCCGACATACCCATAATCTCTATAACAAAAATGCATACCAAGACCACGGCAAGTCCGGAGAAGGGATTTCGCGAATAACCGTTGAACTGGGAAGCCTACTGTGGTGGGTGTTGATACCCAATTTTTTCTCAAAATATTCTTAATTGCATATGTACCTTCAAAGTCATGCATTACTAGCAATTGGTATTTTGCCATAATTTTTCTATGTTTTATTAATTTGTCAAGTATTTTATTTCCACTAAATAATTATAAAATTGCATCACAAATGATTTCAAAAATATTTCTCTATATTATTCCGGAATTAGCCAAATTGACATCGTTAGGCTATAATTGCAATGACTTTGCAATTATATCCCAAACATATAATTTTGTACTATTTTTTACCAGAAACTAGTCTTTTGTATTTAAAATACTAAATAATCATTTTAAACTATTTTATATGCATGAAATTTATTTTTTTTATAATTACTAGGTATTTTATAAATTATTTTAACTAATTCGAACTGGGTATTTAACAAATAGCCCCATTTCATTTCAATTATAACATATTTAAACCAGCCCAAATTCCTTATCTAAACCAGCCCAAACACCTAATTAGACCAGCCCAAATACCTAGGCCCAATCCCTAAATCCTACCCGACCCAATGCTAATTAAATCTTGGCCGTGGATCAATTTTGATCAACGCCCCGGATTCGTTCTTTCCTAAATTAACCTAATGACCCCCCTCCCCCCCAAACCTCTCATTCACTCCTCACTCACTCGACGTCACCCCTCTCCTTATCTCTCAAAACTCCTTTGCCTAACCCTAACCCTCCTTACGTCGGTTGCTTGCTCACCATTAATAATGGTGGCTCACCACCACTCCTATACCTAATGGCTCTCCTATGGTCGGGATTCTTGCTGTCTAAACTTCTCTTCAAAATGATTTTCTCTGATTTTTAAGTGTTATTCTATGATTTTTATTGTGTTTAAATGATTTTCATTTAGGTTCTCCCATAACCTAACTAGTTATGTTAAAATCCCAAAGTTTCTTGGCTTAGCTTTGGGTTCTGAGTTTGTCTTTGTTGATTTCTTCATGAGATTTGTGTGTATACCTGTTTCTCATGAATATGTTATGAGTCTCTGTGATTTTTACCCTATTATGCTTATTAGGACTTCTGATATGTCTCTCTTGCCTATACTGTGTTTATTTCGTTCATTCATAGAAATTTGCAGTAATTTCCTTTAATCCGTACTATTTTGTTTGAATCCCTGATTTCCTGTAATTGATACCCTTTACTGACATTCGACTTCTAAATTATTTTCTTACCTTATTATGTGATTGACTATATTATTAATTGGTTCCTACTGATTGTTTCCTTAATTAGACCTAATGTATCTAACCCTAATTGTTTACTCTGTACCTATTGTGTTTGAATTATTTCCTATTTGTTATGATCCAGCTATACATGATTTATTTCCTTGTTACCTGTTCTTTACTGTTTGAATTGATTCCCTTAATTAAGGGAAGACTTGGACTGATTTTACTCTAATTTATTTCTATTTCCATGATCACTGTACAATTTTGATTTTTACCTTATTTACCTAGCTTTCAAACTACTATATATATTGCTCTCTTCTACTCTCATTATACAGTCTCATACACACACGAACCCACATTAGTTCACATCTCTCATACGCTCAAAAGCTCTTCTGCTTTCTCTGTTACTTGCTATTGTTACTAAATTTGCCGGCTGCAAGCCAAGGCTAATTATTACACTCTCATGTTCTTCACTTTTTGTTTACTCTCTTTACTGGTATGTTCTGATTTCAATTCAAGTTCCAAAACCAATGTGTTTCTTCTACTGCTTCAGTTTATCATGTTACTAATATGTTTCTGTCTATAGTTTAGCTTTTCACCATTTGGTTAACTTGTTCTACTTAGTATACTAGTTATGTCCTAACCCCTCTTAGGATCAGCGTGCTTATGAGCCTAATTATTCCATTTATAGTCTGTCTAAATTTAACTCTACTCTGTTTTTTGAATGTTTGTTTATTTGTTACCTAGTTTCTGGTATGCAGCTGTTTGCAAAACAATCTGTTACCATTAGTTGTTTGATTCTATGTTTAATTTGTCCTAGTACCATTATGTTCCACTAAGCATTTTTGGAATCCCTGCCCTATTGTCTACTATTCCTTAAAACATTTGTGCTTCTGCCTGTTATGTGTTCACTGTACATGCCTTATGTGTCCCCAGTCCCCAATTATCCCTGTGTGAAGGGTTGTTATTTGAGTATTGCTGAACTTGTTTGGCTCCGTGTTTGATTTATTGTTTGTTTGATTACACAATTCTTGTCAAAACTGTTTTATTGCTAAACAACTCTCATATTTTATAAAACTACTTCAACTGAGTCTTTTCAATATTGTTTTATACCAAAACCTTTTCAAAACTATGTCAAGCACTCTCACTCTACTCTTAGGTCCTTAAGTTCTGCCCCTCCAGTGTGTGACTGCTTTGGGATCCCTGTGAGATCCCTCTGAACTCTGATGCACTGGAGCTGGCTCTTCCACACTGCACTTACTCAGTTCTGGTTATGAAATCAGGTGTGAGCACTGCCCGGGATCCTTTAGGTCCTTAGGGAACTCTGACACACCCGGACATGCGAACGGCTATGACTATGGCATTTGAGGCTACGGAAAGTTTGGTACATTTAGGCCTACTTCAGGCTCCCTATAGTTTAACTTCTTTTTTTCTATCTATTTATGTAATTCATTCAGCTGTTGGTTTCTAATAATTATTGTAAACAGATATTGAGGTCAGCTAGTGAAATAAGGAGGGTAGTTATATATTCTATCATTGAGTAGAAATCATGACTTAGGCTTTTACATTTTCTATATCTGCATTAGAATCCATGCTTAGAACCAACATATTCATTCAAACCATGCCAAACATGCATTAGATAACATGTCTTTAAGGCTTTCATGTTTACTGCTCTAACATACAGCATGTCCTTAATGCATGCGTATGCTTACCACTTAGAAATCCTGCTCTTAGGATAATTAACGCAAACCGTTGCTACATGTGCCTTCATAAATCGTGCTTAACAACTCTGTAATTCTCTGTGCAGTTTAGAAATCCTTCTTTAGGAATTCTACACATCCCGAAATCATGTCTTAACCATTATGCACTTTATATGTGCATATTAGATACCATGCTCTAGGATTTTCTTTCGTATTTGCTTATCCACGCCTAGTTTAAACTATTGATTCATGAAAAGAGGAATAAAACAATCCCGCATATGATTATCCTGTTTTAGATAAAACTGGTAACAATCCCTACATTTTCGTAACACCTAAAACAACATGTTTTTAGGCAAAAACAACTTCTGAACTGTCTAAAGGTTAACATGCTTAAAATCAGTAGGCAAACTGACTAGGGCCCTGCTTCTGAGTTTATGAAATAAAGCTGCATATTTCTGTGCATTGATACTCACTTAGACATCCTGCTTAGGATCCTATCTAATAAAATTGCCTCTTGTTTGTGTTTGACGTACTGATTATATGCATTACTTGTGGAGGTAAATCTGTTCCTCATAACTGCTTTCCTGCATTTATCTGATTAGTCCTATTTGTTCTTGCATGTCGCTTAGAATTTTATCTTTTTTGAAAACCTTAAGGGTCTGTCTACAACTACCTATACTTATAGTTCCTAAAGTCCTCCAGGATCACTAAGAAGGGACGGGTAACAGCACGCATTGAGATCGCTAAATAAACTCGGTTAATAACCGCTAAGGGGTGGGGTAAAGGGTAGATATGGATATGATGACCGGTGCGCTAATGCCACGTGTAGCCCCTCACTCAGGAGTGATTACCGTGCATTGCATTAATGTGATCCTATAATATAAACAACTTAGGACTCCCCCATCCCCTATATATGTGTGCTTAGACCATAAATTTTTCAAAACTTTATTACATATGTGTGCTTAGACTGCGAATCTTTTTCAAAACCATTAATTGTTTCCATGTGTATACGTTGGCTGCCTATCTGCTACTTGCTTGAATTCACAAAGCTTGTTTGGCCGGGAACCACAATTGTTGACTCTGAGGGGTGCCTAACACCTTCCCCTTGGAGTAATTTCATGCCCTTACCCAATCTCTGATTATTCAATTAGTGTTATTGTGACCCTTAATAGGTTCCCTAACGCACCTTAATTTGTTAGGTGGAGACTCTTCAAATCCTTCACATCCCTTATCCCAAAAGGAAATGAATTGTCCCAATAATTTCAAAACTCTTGACCGATCTGAAAGGAGAGGAAAGAGGTGGGTGTGACAGCATGGAGACTCTCAAAATTCTGAAGCAAGTTCAGTCGACCGCAGCATGCGCAATAGTCAGAGACGTCAACCTATCTAACTGGGGCAAGATTTTGAGGAGGACCCTTAAAATTCCGTAGCATGAGAGGTTGCAATGTCATGAACCGTGTCATAGTCGTCGATTCATCTAAATTTCTTATAATATATTTCATATTATGTCTTTCCAAAATCATGCATGTTTGCTTTCAAAAATAGCTCTGTTTAGCAAAACGCTACCCCGATAACTTCAACAGGATTATCAGACCAAGCAGAACGATTCAAGCAAAGCCAGCGGGGATACGAACCGACCTTCCCCATCTACAGAACTCACAATTTTTCTTTGGATGTAGGAACAAAGGATAAACACGCTTCAAAGTCACAATTCTCAAAACAGTTGCAATTGTCGAAATTTGCTATCAGCACAAAGAATAAACATGCTCCGTAGTTACAATTCTCACAACAATCACAATATCGAAATCTGCTACCAGGTATGAAATTCTACTATCATTTGCTATTTATTCTTCTGCATAAGGCTAAGCTCCGCTTTCATCTTGCATGATACTAAGCTATGTCCCGCATTTTGCTTGAGGCTAAGCTCTACCTCCATCTGCATAAGGCTAATCGTTGCCTTCCTATCTGCATGAGGTTAAGCTCTACCTTCATCCGGCATAAGGCTAATCTCTGCCATCTACATAAGGCTAATATCTTCCTTCATCTGCATAAGTCTAATCGTTTCCTTCCCCCCACATGAGACTAAGCTCTGTCTCCATCTTGCATGAGGTTAAGCTCTACCTCCATTTTGCATAAGGCTAATCTCTGCCTTCACCTACATAAGGCTAATCTCTGCCTTCATTTGCATGAGACTAAGCTCTGTCTCCCTATTTGCATGAGGCTAAGCTCTGCCTCCAATTTACTTATTCACCGAGACTAAGCGTTGTCTCTCAAGCATTATTTACTTAGCTCCTCTTTCGGGCTAAGCTCTGCCCTCCATTTCGCAAGACTAAGACATGTCTTGTCGACATCAAATTATTGCCTCTTATGGGCTGAAATATCGCCAACTTGTCCAAAGGCGTCATAGTCTAACGACATCATCCTCATAGCCGGAAGACACCATGTCATGGCCTGAGGATCTCTCTCAATCTTTCATACCATTATTCAAAGGCGTCATAGTCAGGAGGCACTATCTTCATGGCCCGAGAACATCATTTCATGGCATGCAGATCTCTCATTAAACAATTCATGGCCCAGGACATCATGGTCTAAGGAAGTCATCCCTAACCGTCCGAAGACAACTTTTATAGTCCAACGGGAACCTGCATCATGTTTGAATTTATGCATAATATACGCTTGTATTATTCTTATTTTCATGTAACCCGGCGAGCAACGGCTATCCCAGCAGGAGTGATCCCGCTCCAGTTCCTCAACTGTATCAAACCTAACCTCTCCGGTAAACCGTTCATTCGCCCATCCCTAGATATTGCATCCGATCTTGTAATGACTTCACCGGTATGTTTCACCGGTGAACCCGGAACTACATACGACCTGATTCTTGTAAAACCAGGGATATGTAGGCAACTCAGAAGCCAGAGTACGGCCTAAATCTCCCAAACCGTTTCGCTCGGTCCAAATTGGCCATCATATCATTACCCGACAACTCTTTCATCCTTTTCGGGTAAAGAGGGGCAGCTGTTGATACCTAATTTTTCCCAAAATATTCTTAGTTGCATATATACCTTCAAAATCATGCATTACTAGAAATTGGTATTTTGCCATAATTTTTCTATGTTTTATTAATTTGTCTAGTATTTTATTTCCAATAAATTATTTTAAAATTGCATCACAAATGATTTCAAAAACATTTCTTGATTTAATTATTCTGTAATTAG